>JBBPMG010000514.1:0-18380 GCA_038090195.1 Boletellus deceptivus | reverse complement strand
GCGCGAATCTGGGCGGTAATCTAACTTGAAGAGGTACTCCATGTGGACGAAAAAGGGACCGTCTAAAAAAGCTATGTAGACATCGTGAGTGGCGGATTGCCCACACAGAATATGAGGTGTACCTCCAACGAGGTTGTCTGTTAGTGCAGGTGCGCAAAGCCATGGCCAAGGAATTGAGCGATTCAAGCAAGACGGTTCACGATGCGCGCGTCTCGGATCCCATTGGATGAATAAGCCGTTGCTGACAACAGCATCAGCGGCACGTAAAGGGTCTGATTAAAACAGTTGGTTGGCTGGCTATCCCAGGAGTTGATTATAGGCTTACGGCCACGACTGGTTCGAGGCCAAGGTAGGAAATCAAGTGATGAGTGCGGACGTGTTCAAATTGAAAACGAGGTGTTCGCTAAACACGTGTCGGATGGAGGGGTGAGAGCGGCGAGTACCAGTGAGCTCCTGGGCAATTTTCAGCGATGAGAACAGAGCGGCGGAGGCAACGCGACAGACCAGGAAACAATTGGGACACCAACCATGTGAATGGCCCACGAGGCCGGTCGCGTGAGCTTTACCGGACAGCGCTGAAATTCACCCCACAGCGCAGGCACATATCCGACCGACATATCCCAGTTTGGCAGGTGCTGCGGCACTCAACTGCCTTGCCGAGACAAAGCCGCTTGACTTGTACCTAACGCACAGCATACAGTACCTCGAGGCCACATACATGAGTTGAGATGTCGGATCGTCTTTCCACAAGACCATCCAGAAAGGTGCGAGGGATAATATTTGTAGTATGATCTCAAGATGCGTCTTCGGCTGCACGGATATCAGCTTCGCCCGTCACTGCGCCCGTACAATGCATCGATCCAGCATTGAGTCGGCTCTGCAACCCCAATGAGTGATCAGATTCCTTGTGAGTGGGACCTCTTCCTGGCCCATCTCAGCAACCATCGACTCATGGGGAACCAGGCGACAGTTCAAACAGGGCATGGGGATGGGCTGGACAACGGCGCGTTACAGCACGCATGCCGAGAACTACTCCCATCCCGATTCCGGAAACGTTTCAAGTATCGTTCTGCAGCGCGCTGTAAACTAGGTCTACATAACGCGCTAGGGCGGCTGGTGCGGCGGCCTGCCCGAGGGAAAATGCTTTTACGCACTCCCTTGCTGGTAGGCAAGACGTGTGGGACGCTGTAGGCTGGGAGGTAGTGTAGTTCGGTTGGCGAGGATAGGCCACTGTAAGCGGCCAGACCGTCGCGCTTGGCCGTTACGGCAAGAGGTGGACGTACTGCAGACGGTATGTGTACTAGCTTGCTACTGGGATCTAGGCAAGCCAGCATGCTTACAGCCACAGGTGCGGCGTACGAGGTGCTGCAGGTGGGGTGCGCAGCAGAGGTCGATTTGCAGGCGTGAGTACATGCACCTAGTAGTAAATTGACACATTGCTCGTTTCATTTTATCTCAGCTAATTGAACTTAGCGCTGGATCATAGCACGGGAGCGGCACGACCACTCGACCACAAACGGGTGGCCAAGCAAAATGCTTTGTTCAAACGTGATCTGATCTGATAGTGCAAGGGAGAAAAGCTCTCCACACGGCATGCAGGTTGCTATAGCAACATGTACACGAAAAGCAACGAACACATGTTCATGAGTCCAGCGGTGCCAACTCCTCTGGAATTTTCGCACAACCACCTATTAATCTTCCTTCTGTTCCGCGGCCCTGCGTTTCTCAGCCTCTTCCCTGCGTATCCTAACAATCTCTTTTCCGATGTCGTTCCTGAGTTGTTTGTGCAATTCTGGGCGGTAACCTAACTTGAAGAGTATCTCCAAGTGGACGAAAAGGGGAGCATTGAGTAAAGCTATGTGGATGTCGTGAGTGGCGGATCGCCCATCCAGAAGGTGGGATGTACCTCCAACGACGTTGTCTTTCAGTGCAGGCGCGCGACCTTCCGCAAAACCGTGGCCAATGAATTGAGCGATCCACGCAACAACATGAATGATGAACGCGTTTCGGATCCCATTGGGACGGGATGAATAGGCTGTTGCTGACAACAGCGTCAACAGCAATTGCGGCAGGTAAAGGGTCTGATCAAAACAGTTAATTGGTTGGCTATCCCAGGAATTGATTATACGCTTACGGCCGCGACTGGTTCGAGGCCGAGATAGTAGACCAAATAGACCGTTGAGATGAGCGCGGGCGTGTTCAAATCAAAAACGAGGTATTTGTTGAACACGTGTCGGATGGAGGGGAGAAAGGACGGGGAGGGGGTGAGAGTAGAGAGCACCAGTGCGCTCCTGGACGACGTTTCAGCGATGAGAACAGAGCGGTGGAAGCAACGCGACAGACCAAAGAAGACTCGGGACACCAACCATGTGAATGGCGACGTTCGTGGGATTGGCATGGTAGGAACCATAAAAAGCGAGCTGGAGAAGCGCACGCAATCAGATCAAATTGAATCAGAAGGTCGCACAAAGGGCACACCTGTTTTCGAAGATCAAACACAGAGGACATGGTGGGGGGATGGCTGCGTCGACAGACAAACAGAGACTCGCCGTTGATATAAGTGCTGGCCAAAAACACGCGCGATTGCCCACAATGCCGGTCACGTGACGTTCGCTGTCAGTGTGATATCATTCCCTGTCAGTCTAAAACTTATCGGCTGGTCTTTCCGCGATCACTCTCATTCTTTTGGTCAAGCGATGTCATTCCCTGCCAGTCTAAAACGTATCGGCTAGTCTCCCCGCTGATGTGACCCCGCACAGGGCGGCCCATAAAATGTCGATTTTGTACATCTCCGACCAACATATCCCCATCTGGTACCTGTCCTGTGGCTGCCTTGCCGAGGTGTCGCGTTTCAGCATGCAGTATACCGAAATCTTTACAGAGGGCATGATGAGTCGGATTGTCTTTCTACCGGAAGCAGGCGTGAGAGATAATACCCTTGGCAGGATATCGAGATGCGTCACCTTCTACCGCACGGATATCAACTTTATTAGTGCACTTGTACAACGCACTGATGAGCTGGGCGAATTCGGACGGAAATCGTTCTCGTCGTGTATCAGCGTTGCTGCGCGCCGCCCTGCTCTGCCCAGTGCTCGCTGCATGTGCGTTCTCCACAGCGCACCCAAGCATCGGCACGCAGCTGTAGGATCCTCCAACGTTCAAGCGGAGACCAACTTTGAAGCTCCGAGAATTGCCACGGGCCAGCTAGTCACGTGCTCCAGCTCCAGTCGACACGTACAGCTTGTCCTGCTCGACGTTCAGGCATGGTTCGTTCAACAATCATCGTCCGCGCTGCCGATGCGCTACCCCTTGCAGCCAGTGTTGACGACGAACAGGTCCGTTCTTTCCTCATTTTTGTCAATGCCCACAGCCGACACCCTGCAGACGGAGCAAGCGCTGCAAGAACACAAACAACAAGCAAAACTGATATTCAGACGCATAACACCCAACTCTGAGCCGCGGTGCTCCATTGAAAGTGGCCAGTACACGCTTCAGTGTGTCTTGTTATTCTCGTGAATGACAGCAAACCCCAACCCTCTTAGCTACCTTCTCGCAGACAATGTTGTTTTCCTTACCATAGCGGACAAGTCATACCCTCGGAAACTGGCTTTTTCGTACCTCGAGGAGCTGTCCAAGGAGTTCTCTCTGTCTTACGGCTCAAAGGTGGAGTCAATACGGAAGCCATATGCCTTTGTGGGATTTGGTACGTGCCGGCTATTTCGCTACCAGACGTGCGCTCATCGGGTCTTCCAAAGACACGTTCATGTCAAAGACTGCGCGATTATATAGGGATACCAGGGCTGCCAGTGCTGCGGGTGGCTCAAACCTGGACAGACTCAATGACGAGTTGCAGGATGTCACCCGAATAATGACCAAGAACATGGAAGAGCTTCTTTGGCGTGGAGACTCGCTGGATAGTAAGGCTCTGGTGTGCTGACCTTGGGACTTCGGTACCCTGACACTTTTTCCAGAAATGTCACATCTTTCTACGTCGCTCCGTTCAGAGTCGGAAAAGTATCGCAAGGCAGCCAGGAACATCAACATCCAAGCCATGATACGGCAGTACGCTCCTTTCGGCGCTGTCGCTGTATTGTTCATCATCTTCCTGTGGTGGCGCTTTTCATGAATTCGATTGGGGATTACTTTTGTTCGACCCGGACATCTTACATACGTACAGGGTAATCTATACGATCTCTGGTGCATAGTTTGACCAAGGCCTAGTCCCACCAATCGCACACCTTGTGCGCGGTCACGACCACAGGTATCGGGGTCAGAAGATCTTGTAGAGTCCCCCGCTGAGACCACTGAGTCCTCGTGCCCTGGAATGCTGATGCCGAGTGTCCTGATCGACACGTTGATCTGTGGGGTTTGTAGAGGGCGAAGGAATTGACGTCTTGTTCACAGTGCCTCGGACGTCTTCGAAGGGTGACTAGCCGTACATTGTACGTCGCGACAATATCTCGTCGGCTGAGCGGTGTGTTGGGACGCGGAGGCCCTTGAGTGTCATCGATTATCGGATATGGCTCGATATGGGGGGTGGCTGGTTTGGTGGGAGAACAAAAGGGCGCTCGTCCCTCGTTCCAACCTTTCTTCCTCCCACTGTTGTTCCGCCGAGCCATCATGAACGTCGTTGGGAGCCATGAGATGCCCCAGCCCTACTCCCCGCCGTCTGGTGGCCAGATCCAGCCAGGTGCCATCACCTATACCACCTCAACCGGCCTCGATGGTCAAGTCACCTACCATCCATTCAGGCATGTTCTTCCCTGCCCATCCTTTTTCGAGGTGGCTCACGGTCAGCGTCTAAACAAACAGAGCTGTTCCTGCACGGTAAGACTTCGGGCTGGCTGCCGGTTCGTCCTTTGACGTTTTACAGCTACCAAACCCCGCAAGGAATAGTTCAAGGTATCCAATGGATCCCAGCCGAGGCTACCCAGGTCCTCCCTGCTGGTGCTACGCCAGCGAATGCGGTAAACCTCTTTCCCGGGCATATCCTTTTTCCAACCAACCGATGTCGTTTACAGGACTTTGCCGCCTCGTGGAACCGTGGCCGCCTCTCCAGGGATGATGAGAAGGCTCTCGAAAAATGGTATCTCTCTTTTAAATTTACCAGAAATCTTCTTACCTTTAGCAGGCAGAGATCAGAGGAGAAACGCAGGAAGAAGGAGGAAAAAGACTCGATCAGGCGACTCTCAAAGCAGTTTGACAAGGACATGCAGGAAGTCGAACTCCGTGCCGCACGCGACAGAGAGATTCAGACAAGAGAACGCCGTCGCAGTTTCTATGGCGATGCCCCACCTGCAGGATACGGTGCTTATCCCCACAGTCCCAGTGCTGCTAGCTCCGTAGACCTCGATCGAAAATTCTCAGAGCTCGAGATCGAGAGAGACGTCAAGTACAGTAGCCGTCAGAGAAAGTATTCGACTACCGGAGGGGATCGTACCTCCGTCTACGGTCCCCCCAGTGCTTACTCTCCGCCAACGGCGACATACCAGAATCCCACCGGTTATCCGGGTGCAGGATCCAGCCCGTACAATCGTGCCGCTTCCCCATATCGCCAGCCATCCGTGTATTCCACTTCTCCAAACGCGCGTCCCCAGGAGGTCTCGTCTTACCCAGGTGGTCCAGACCCGATCGCTCGCGCAGCTTCGCCCTATGGTAGACCCGATCCCACCGTGAGGGCAGCGTCCCCATACGGACGTCCTCCTCTCGAACCAATTGGTAGGGTGGCTTCACCGTATGGCCGCCCTCCCACGGAACCACCAATTGCCAGAGCAGCCTCCCCGTATGGGCAAAGCCAACCTCCTTACAGTGCTCGCGCGCCATCCCCGATTCCGCCCTCGAGGGGACTCCCATCTCAGCGTTCCACCTCCCCTTTCCCTCGAGCGCCGTCTCCATATGTTCCCCCTCAACCGAATCCTAACATTTATCCTCCTGGGCATGTATTGGAAGGACAGTCTTTTTCCCGCTCCCGTGCACCGTCACCGATGCCAGGTCCTCCTGGTTCCGCATTTCCGACATCTCCTCGTATACCCGGCGCTGTTGTGGGTGGAGACAGTCAACAACTCGCCACCCCGGAGGCCTTCTCGCGTCCCGCCAACGCAGCTCAGTCGTATACACCGTTCAACACAATGAAGATCCAAGACATGGAACAATTCTATGACCAGATTCCCAGGATGCCTCTAGTCTTGGAGACACACGATGTATATCACCAAGACTGGATCAGGTTCATGAACGTACGTGCTTTTGATTTATGCGATTGCATACTCAAACCGTACCTTCCCCACCAGGATCTCGCGCTCGCATGGGCTGGGAAAATGCCGATTCCAGAATTTGCCCGAGGGCCGCCCCCCAAGCGCTCGACGCTCGTTGCCGATTTGATTGATCTTTGGAACTCGAGCTTTTTCCTCACTCGTCGGGTTGAGGTCGTCCTGTTCAAGGGTCGTGAGCGCCGCTCGGGCGCCAATGCAGGTGCCGTCGACTACAACTTGCCCGGTCTGCACCCGGATTATTCCTCTGACTCGTCGTCTTCGTCGAGTTCGGACTCCGGAACCGACTCGGACAGGTACGCGGGGTACGGTCGCGGCGCCGACCTGACAGAGTCTAGGAGACGGCGCAGGGAGAAGAAGGAAGAGAAGAGAAGGAGGAAAAAAGAGAAGAAACTCCGGAAGAGAGCCAAGGAGCTTGAGAAGACATACGCCCTTTACCTGACGTACGTGCATCCTAGGGACATGCCCGGCTCCGGCCAACACAGTTACTATGCCTAACGTTTCGAAACGAGATCTCTGACAATTTCCGATTTCCAATGTACCACCAGTCAAGTAGTTTGCCTTACAGTAGCGGGACGAGACAGCCGTGTATCTGGCAAAGTCCCGATTCAATAGTTGGTGTAAATTGTGTACAGCGAATGAAGACAGGATATCTATACTGCATGCACCAGGTCAGACTGTTGTTTAGAGCATCAGTGAGAGAATATACAAAACATAAATTACGGTGCTACCAGCCACCACGCCCCCTACCTCTCGAAGCTCCATAGTGTGAACCACCACCGCCCCCATGCGCTCCACGGCCGTGCCCATTCGTGGAGCCATAAACACCATATCCCCCCTGAGCGGGCCCTGGACCACCATGGTTGCCGCCGCCGTACCCTCCCCGCCCGTGTGACTGAGAATGGCCAGGAGGCCCATATCCACCCCTAGGACCCCCGCGATGCGCCCCTCCTCGCGAAGGACCCGGAGGACCACCTCCACCATAGCTCTGCATCGGTGGCCTGCCATTCCACCCATGCCCGCCAAAGCCCTGTGATGATGGGGGGTATGGCTGCCTTGCTGACTGCCCGTACAGTGGCGGTGAGGGTCCATTCGGGCTGCCATAACTACCCGAAGAACCACCCCCGTGTGGACCACGATGGGCAGGTCCTCCATGCGCACCACCGCGATCCATTCCACCACGACCCCCACGGGAACTGCGCCGAGCACGGGGATCCAAGTCCTCAGGGGTGAGTTGCTGCGGGGGTTTACGCACTCCAGGCAACAGCGTCGAATGATGAGGGGTAAGCTGCCTCGGGAAATAGTAGAGAACCGACAATGACCTATCGTTCTTGATGTCAGGGAGATCTATTGACGTCAACGGGGAGTAAAATGTCGATCCCGGAATACAATCAGGATTCGGGAGTGCACTACCGCTAATGCCCTTTGAGTCTTTTATAGGCAGCGGTACTGGCTGCATGAGGTGAGATCAGATCACATTGATGGCAAAGGCATGAGACACTATTGACCTGCTTGTCTTTCCGCTTTCCATAGAGGCTTTCGAAAAATGGGTACAGCCTGTGTTCATCCGACACATACATCACATTACTGCCCCAGCTATTCCGTCTCACTTCGTCCTCTGTGAGTGTTGGATATCTCTCAGCCATCGCCTCCAAAAGTCTTTTTTCATCGATGAAGGGAAGTAGAGCAACGCCCTGCCAGAGCATTTTCTTTCCATTCATGTCGATCTGGAACGAAGTCGGATAAAAATCGATTATAGGTGAAGAGGGCTCGGTCATGAGATCGTGGAAGACAGCCGGAATGTGCTTTTTGGAGGCGGGGGGAAACACCCCCATGAGTTGCTCATAAGGCTTAAACGGTTGGCCAAGGGTGAAAGTGATTGACATGTCCTTCAGGCCCTCAAAATCGGAGGCAAAGGGGGCAAAATGAAAAGGATAATACCACTGCCAGGAAGGTGTCTTTCGGGAGAATTACATCAATGTTCCTGCAGGCTGTCATCTTGTAGCTTACCCCTTGATAGTAGTAATGCAACACCCATGCAATACCCTCCACATAACGTTGTGTTATCCTGTTGAGATGTCACACCAGTATCGTGGGGCAGGAAAGGATGACAAACGATTTCCTAAACTCAGCATCAGAACCCGGGGTACCGAACTTCTGTTGATAATAACGCTCCTTGTAACCTGGTTCATACAACCTGAAGTTGGTGTCAGTTCCCTCAAGGTGAGGCAAAGTAAAGACACTTCTGCACCTGACGTTATCTACTTGCTCCACAGAGCCGTCAGCTCGAACAACCATGGAATAGGAAGGTTCCTCTTCCACTGAGCTCTCGTTCTCTCCGACGACAATAACATCCTCCTCAACTTCTATTTGTGCATCTTCGATTTCCACGTCCGCTGCTCGGCGCTTCCGGCTCGGGGAGACGGATATCACGGAGTCATCCAATGGGGGTGACTGCGGTGCAACATCCGCAGGAGGTTCTGCGTTTCCAAGACCAGGGACGTCGAAATCAGAGTCTGAAGTATCAAAGTCTGGTGGCTGTACTTTTGCTGTGGAAGATGCGCTGGGTTTCACGGGAACAAGTCCTGCCAACTCAGCTTTCAGAACTTCTGCTGCACTCATGTTCGCCAGTCTGATCGCGGCACGATTTGCAACCACGTCGCGGTTGCTACCTGCCAATGCCTGCGCAGCAGCGGGTACATTAGATTTTGACTGAGCCGTCGAGGGAGCACCAAGGCCAATTGAATCTGCTTTTGCCGCAAGGTCATTGTGAATCGGGTCATTGATGCCAAGAGCAGGGGAAGGGGCGGATGCATTGCGGATATCAGAAGGACCATTACCATTTTTGTTGTTATTATCAATACGGCGTCGCTTGGATTCGTGATCCTGACGGTTCTCGGCTGTGATAGTAGTGTGAGCCTCAGATATACCTTCCAACCAAACGGGCCAAGGAAGACAGCGACCATACGTACCCTCTTGCCTTTTCCTGAATATATCATCCTCTCTTTTTGCAAGTCCCTCTAGAATTGTCTCTGCCCTCTCGAGTACTAACTTGCCATGATCTGTCAAGTACCCGCCCATTCTCGGTAGTTCCATTTTCCAGATGTTGAGCAATGTGTCAATGGCGCCCTCTCTGATTTCCAAACTAGGTAGATGCGGTAAGAAGTCATTGCCCACGAAGAAAATCAACAACACCCAGTCATCAATGGCCTGCTCAAAGTTGAAAGAAAAGGGTGCTCGGGGAACATAAAGCTCGGTTTCAAGATATTCCCGCAGAATGGAAACATCAAGGAAGATGAATGGCTTTTTTTCAGGAGGGGTGGGTTTGGGTTTTAGGGCGAGAGCACCCGATTTGGGTCCAGGACATTGTGCGGCGTAATGGCCCTCTTCACCACAAAGTCGGCATGCAGTCGACTTATCCTGAGCAAAAACATCCTCCCGTAGTACGCGAAAGTAGGGTTCGTGGGTTGCAAGCGCGAGCATGATGAGATCGGCGTCCTTGGAAATGACCCTGGTTAGAAAATGCCAGCAGAAACAGAGGTACAAGTATACCAAACCGTAAATGACATGCTTCGTGTTGGGATCATGACCTTGATTTGCACGTTGTCTTCGAATAAAATCCATGATCTTATGCTCTCCTTCTCCAGGTACACTTGCGTCCGATATAATCACTTGAAGCTGAAAGACAGACATCAGTGAAAACGTGTGGGAGAGATGACGAAACGAACATCTTTCCAGCCGGGATCGGTATTCATCTTTTCCACGACCCAATACCTCAATGAGGCCGCAAGGAGGTCCATGAATGGAGTGCCAGGCGTGATGGCATTGGAGTCCCATGCTTCCTTGTGCTTCTCTTCGTCGCTGATGACCTTACCCATTGCTAAACGAGAACAGAAACGTCGGACCCATACTGCAGGAAGTGACACGACACATACCCTCCCATTCGGCTACTGCCAGCTTGCGAGCTTCGGCTTTATCCTTTGCTTCTTGAGCGGACCTGAAACGACGGGAGCGTTGCTGGTTCATCTTTGCGCGAGGAGCAACACCATCTAGAATATACAGGGATGTGAACAAGGTGCACGAACGGAGACGGCACACACACCAATCGCCATGAAAAGAAGCTTGCGAGGCCTGACCATGTTAATGACACGGTTTGTGTATTTGAACACCTCGACCATCATTTCCTCTTCCGTGTCAGGTGGAGGCTAACAGAACAAAGTCAGCGAATTGGGGGTGCCGAGAGTGTGAATGTACATACTCTACCTTCAGGGTGTGTGCAGGGATGCACCTGGGACGCCGTAAACTACATGGACAATGATGGAAGAGCAAGAGACCCACAATGCCATTCATATCAAGATAAAGGTTGTCAAACTCGAGACCGTTCGGGTTTGGAGAGGTAATGTCGACTGGGAGCCTGATGGGCTCACCGAGGGCATCTGGGACCTCGACTTCTTCTTCTTCGCGGACCGACGTCACTACCGAACGACGACTGAGCCACAGCGCTTCACGGAGTGGACTGCAAGTACAGACCGATCTTTGGATACTTTTTGCTGAGCCAGCGGAACAATGCAGGGACACCCTGGATGAATGAGTGAAAGAGTGAAAGAGGTATGTATGCGCGAACAAACCATGGCTCCGGCGGGCTAGAAGCAATGGAAATCGATGTCGTTAACGTCGTCGCCGTCGCGCAGGGCGAAAACGGGAAAAAACAAGAAGAGAGAAATGCAATGGAGTGTCAATGTCGACCAACGCCGGTGGACGACATGCGCATCGTGGGCGGGAGTTACCTGACTTGGTTTTCATTATGTCATACTTTTTCCACGGCATGATGCTTGGTCTCATTGATGGCAGATAGGCCAACCCATCGCAGGCTCGCGAGGAGCGTTCGGTGCAATGTCGACGACGACTGAGACACTCAAGGCATCCGCTCCCGCGCCAAAATCCCAGAAACAAATGACGAAGGCAGAACGCCGCGAACAGCAGGAGGCGCAGCGAGCCGCAAAGGCCACAGCCAAGACAGCCGCTGGACAGCCGACCTCATCCAAACCAGCTCCTTCTCACAAACATAGTCCTAGCGGGAGTGGCAAGGGCATCACTCCCTCTGCTACCGGAACCCCCAAGAAATCCAGAAGAGAGTCCACAGCAAAGCCTGGAAAGGGCGAGCAGAAGGAGACCTTACATCCCGGCTCTCAGCTCGATGAGACCCCTCGTGGCTTGCGCATCTTCTCGCACTTTGGTGCCCCAAAACCACCAGTCGTCACCAAGGGTGACATTCATCCTGCTGTCATAAGACTTGGTCTACAGTTTTCGGAGTTCAAGATTACCGGCGCGAATGCTAGGTGCATCGCCATGTTGTCTGCTTTTAAAACGGTATGGTATCCCCGTCCCACTCCTGTCTTTCGCTCATTGGGCCCTAGGTCATCCAAGACTACGCGACGCCTCGCAACAATACGCTCTCTCGTCATCTTATGACGCATCTTTCACCTCAGATCACACATCTTGTGTCAGCAAGGCCAATGTCGGTCTCGATGGGCAATGCAATTAGACAGCTCAAGCTTGAGATAAGTGGCTCTGATATTGACTTGCCGGAGCAAGATGTCGGTTCTATCTGCTTGCCATCGATGTCGAGTACTCCTGATGGCTTGTAGGCCAAGGATGCGCTTTGTGATACAATCGATAATTACATCCGGGATCGGATCCTCCTCGCCGATCAAGTTATCCAAGAAACAGCTGGTAGCAAGATTAAGGATGGTGATGTCATCCTGACATACGCACGGTCTGTTCCAATGAGTTGGCCCAGTGCAGATGTTTACCCGACTTGTAGATCATCGGTGGTCGAGAAGGTCCTGTTGCATGCCTGGTCATCTGGCAAGAGGTTCTCCGTCATCGTCGTCGACTCCCGGCCCATGCTTGAAGGTACGGTCTCTGCCCATCAGAGAAGATAGGGCGATGATTCACGTGTGCTGACTGTTGCAGGCAAGGCGTTGCTGCGATCTCTCACCACTGCATTGATTCCGTGCACATACCTTCTCTTGCCTTCTCTTCCGTCCGTCCTACCGCATACCACTACATTGTTTGTTGGTGCGCATTCTCTCCACGCAAACGGTGCCGTCTTCTCGCGGGCTGGAACAGCGATGGTTGCCATGATGGCCCAGTCAAGGAATATTCCCGTTGTCGTGTGCTGTGAGACATACAAGTTCGCGGAGAGTATTCGTTGGGATGGAGTAAGCAAGAACGAGCTAGGTGGGTGCCGAGGACGATAGCACTAGACCCTGCTGAGACGAACACGTACGCAGCACCGACTCCCTTCCCACCAACCTCAACGCCGGGTGGTGGCTGGCATAGTACGGGGCCGGGAACAAATCTCTCGATTTTGAGTCCGTTGTATGACTTGACGCCGCCGTCATGCATCACGGCTGTCGTGACAGAGGTGGGCATTATCCCGCCGAGTTCGATATCGTCGATCCCTGGTGCGCTTGGGAGATCGACGATTGGTGCTTAGAGGGTGGCTTGATTGGCGTATTTATTGCCTTGGACACGTTTCACCGAAATACATGCATGCACGTTTGTTTGTCACGTGACCACGGGACATGCCGGACCCCCCCCCTCTTGTTGGGTCGGCGCCCCCTCGGCCGCGCTTGGAGTCAGCTCGTCGCCGCACGTTGTTGAGTCCGCCCCGCCGTCGTCTTTGATGTCCTCCCCCGCCGTCCTCCCCGCCAACGACCCCCTCCCCGCCGCCCCCGTTGGCGATGCCACCCCTACCGTCCCCGCCAAGATCAGCGCCTATTACTCCCTCGTCTTTCCCAACATCACCTTCTTCCTTCAGACTCTCACCGTCACTATCGGTAGGAGGTGCCTACCTCCTACCCCCGCCTCCCTCAACGGAAATGATGTTCCCGCTGCCGGTCATAGCCCTGTCGACGTCGACCTCGGTCCGCTCAAGAGCGTGTCACGTCTGCACGCCAGGATAGAGTACGAGGAGGAAGAGGCGCGCTTTGTCCTCGTCGTCATCGGACGCAATGGTGTCTGGGTCGATGGTGTCTGGTCCGGCGCCGGGAGTCGGGTGCCACTGGGCGAGAGGTCTGTCTCATCCCACCCTTTCACGCTCGGGTCCCTCACTTGTTCCAGGTCCCAGATTCAGATAGCTTCGCGGACATTCCACTTCGTGCTTCCTCCCCCTGCAGCGCTCGAGGACTCCCCCTCCCCCTCCTCGGTCTCTTCTGTTCAACGTGCACGCTCCCCGTCTGTCGATATCACCTCCATATCCCCCCCGTCCTCCCTGCCATCTCATTCTCCCTCACCACGCGCCGCGCCTGCATTACCACCACAGAAACCACCCCGTTCTCTCGATTCCCTTCCCAACTCCAACGCAATTTCCCGCACAATGGTCCCTTCTACTTCTACCTCTGCCCCTTTGTCAATCACTGCGCCAACGTCCAGGAAACGCAAGAAGGGTTCCCAACCGCTTCCAAAGCCCGATGTGATGCCACCAAAGCCTTCGCTGACATACGCGCATCTGTGCTATCGCGCTATCAAGGGAATGGGAGGGAAAGCGACCTTGCAGGACATTTGCGGTTGGATGATGGATAATTACGACTGGTATCGTTATAACGAAGGTGCTGGCTGGGAGGTGCGTAGTATTCTCTGTAGGTCGCGTACGACTTCCTCTGCTCTCTCCCCCTTGAATGGTTCAGATTGCGCTTTTACTGCCGATGAACTGACGCGCTTCTACAAATTAACTTAGAATTCCGTTCGCCATAACCTGTCCTCGGGACGTGCCTTCAAGAAGATGGAACGCAGTACCGGAGAACATGGTAAAGGCTTTTTCTGGTCTATCGATATTCAGTACGAGCACACATTTGAAGCACAAGAAGCTCGTGCAGCTGCACAGGCCCAGTCCGCCTCGGCGGCAGGGGTTCCATCCAGCAGTAAGGATGGTACTGGTAAAAGTTCCAGGAAGAAGGACAAGGCGGCCCCCCTTGACCCGCCACTCAAACGGAGTGTTAAAAGTGGCATGGGGCCATTACCACCGCCATTGACGTCCACTCCCCTGATCTCCCCTCTCAGATCGACGTCTGATGACAGAACACAAGCACCGTTACAGGGACAGCTTGTCGACGGCTTAGCAGACAGTGCAAACACAATTGCATTGAAAAGTACGGCCACAGGAAACATAGATGTGGGGGCTGCCGCACAGAGAACGCTTAAACCGACTGTCCTATCTCATACCAGTTCAGTTGCGCCAGTTGGCTTCTCTACTCTAGGTTCTTCCGCGTCGTCTAGCTTGAGCTCTGGAGTGCTGTCCGGATCTGGGAGTTCTAATATCCCGAGACACGGAACGCTCTCAGTTTCATCCGGATGCAGTCCCTCTCCGTTGGCGGGCGTCCCCTCTTCTTCCCACTCGCCCACCCCGTTTGCTACTCTCCCGCCTTCCGTCTGTCTACCGATTGTCATCGGTCCCATCCCGTCTTCTCACCCCTCGAGCAGCACTCCAGACCCACCTCCTATTGTACTGCACAACAACACCCTCATTCTTTCTCCTACCATCTTCTCCTCTCTTGCACCGGAGCAACTCAAAGCGCTTGAGGAGATGGGAGCACAAAAGGCACTGGAAGTGTTGCAGGGGCACATCGTGCGGTATCTGAAGGAGCGAATGGGCAAGAAGAAGAGGAAAAAGGTAGTCTCTGGCAGCCTCGCAGAGAAAGGAGGGATGAAAGCCAGTAAAGGCGCTACTGCAGAGTTGTCAAGCCCATTTACCACTGTTCCATTGCCTTCGAGAGTGGGACAACCCACCCCTCAAGCCTCGCAATCAGTCCCCCTTTCCCCTTCCACCGCAACGAACTCGGTGAATTTATTGGATTCTTGCGCACCAGTGATTGAATGCTCCGCTTTAGAAGTGAAGGAGGGCATCCGATCTTCTGTGGGCAGTAATCTGCCAGAGCCTGTACTACTTTCGGAGGATAGCACATCGTCAGCCTCAATCGTTGCTACCGACGACGATGGTGACGAAGAGGGACGGGCCATGAAGAAGAGAAAGCTCGGGTACGAGGCTGATCTGGAGATGCGGTTGAACAACGGAGTAAATGCAGCGCGGATTTCGCAAGTCGCCGATGAAGACATCGAAGTTGACGTGTGCTGACCAGCTTTGCTACCGTCCACGCACGTCCGTCAGGCATTCCTTGTGGACCGCATCGTATTTTCTGCTGTCCAAGTTTGGGTCTCTCTGCGATCACAATTCGTAACATAACATCGCATCTCATTGACATCGCACATATCATACCTCTTGCAATATTGATGGTTCGTGATGCCACCTCTCATTTGGCACATACCTGTATTCTTGGATAACCTCGCAGACGTGCGCAACTCACACCGGCTTCACGTCGTGGCACGTTCCCCACGTCGTGCCCCACCGAGTTTTCCAGCGCGCGCACTTACGTTCACGATTACCTTATAGTTATTCTCAGTGGTACAAGAGACCATTTATAATGTCACATTCAGTGTGGTAGGATCAATTGTCTGTCTTTCGCGTGTGAAGAGGAACATGTTCAACTGGGCCGAAGATCGCGTTTGACGAGATGCCCAACCCAACCCAATCCGTACGAACGTTGCTGGATCATGGGTACGGGAAAGTCCAGTTGATACTTGCCTACTTTGCCAGTACTCGTATGCACTCCTTCCGACCACGACAACAAGCCTATTGCACGGACATGGTACGGCCGAGAAGAGAAAGACTTGTCATACGTGCACCCACCCCGGGGGGACAGGCAAACATGCTGATGACATGCATCCGTTCCATACATTTATACAGGTCGATGCACGTTATATTTTAGAGAACGGGAGACGACAGTTGCCCTCGACTCAAGCACCCGAGCCATAGAAGGATGTTTGACCGAAGATGTGAAAACCTGGTCGCCAGTCCCATGGCGAGCAGGAAGCGCGATTCGAAGACCAGCTCGTTGGGACCTCCACTCCCCCGGTAACGATGGGACCCCGTCTGCATCGCCACAGATGCCTGTGGACACTAGGGATCGGGTCGCCACCAGCGCGTATGTCTGATGCGGTGCTGTGTTTCTTTTGCGCTGCTGATTTTCCTGCCGGTGTGACTCGTCGGCAGTTGTCAGCGCCACTGCACGGACGTCAGATGGGCCAAGATCGATCCGCCGCTATCCCCGGAATAATGAGGAGCTCGTCGGCTGGAATTGTTAGCGACCATGAAGCAGTGCTAGCTCCGCCACGTTGAGCCGCCACATAGGATCACGGAGATCGAAGCCAAGGCTGAGCTGATCAGCGACTTAAAGCTAGCCTCATCCGCACTCGAAGACAGTGGTATGGAACATTGTGATGGATCCCAATTTAAGGCAATTCCATGCCACTATGGATCATACCAGGTATACAACATGAAGATTTGAACTAATGAATGCCATCATCTCTTCTACTGACTTTGACCTCCCCTCTGGTTACATTCACAACAGATACCATGTAGTCAGTTATCCTCTCCAATGGAAATGTCTGTCATAGAAGCGCTGGTAAAGATTATCCAAGATTCTAGTAGCAATCTTAAAGATCTTCTGATCCTTGTGGCTGTTGCAAGTCTTCAGAACCTTGATGATTCTTTTGGAAAGCTTTGTAGCAATTTCCTCCTGGAATGTGATTTGATTCTTCTGTTGATCAATTTCCTCCAGCACTGCAAGCAAGCTTTGATCATTTGCTACAATAGTCTAAATAAAATATCAGTTTCAAAGCTACATCTAAAAAAAAATTTAAATACATACAGTTTTCTCACCAAACAGTTCAAAATGTAGTAGCTGCTTTTTGCGATCATTACAGATATCCATTAAAATACTTGTCCATGTTTGAATCTTTGTCAAGAAAGATGCTTGAACTGTCTTCCTAGTATCCAGAGAGTCCATTGTAGATTGACTGTTTGTGATATCATAGATATCATGATCTGAATGAGGAGCAGATAGAGCAATAAGCCCATTTTGAGCAAAACTATCACAGGAGCTATTTTGTAGCTTTGCAATAGAAAATGATTGAGCTAAAAGATTATCAATGAATAACATTCCACTTCTCTAGTAAATGAGGTATATACCATCATTGAACACATTGCTACCATTTGAGACAGGTCTGTCAAGAGTATTCACAAGATGACCATTAGAGGATGTTGGAATATTGATATCCAACATGATTGGTTCATCTTGATCTGTTGAAAAAGAAATTAAAACTAAAAAGACACAAAAACATTCAGTTACTATACCAATACCTTGATCACTTATGGAGATGGTTGTTGGATCTATAGAAATTATAGTTATATAATCAGATCAAAATGAATACTTGACAATGATACTTGCCATCTTGATCTGGTGATATACTCAATCTAGCAGGAGTAGAACTAACAGCATCACTGCTATTGGTTTCACACAGTAACTCTGCCTGTTGGCTTCTAGGACTTGAGGATGAAGTGGTAGAGCCCTGATAAAAAATTAATTAAAGTGATTATATATCCAATTAAAACATTCTACTCACTTGAATAAGTGAAGTTGGACTCTGGTGATGGAGAGGATATGGATAGTATAAAGCCATGTGCCTTGTATTGACATGAGCAGCCACTCTTTGCTTCTTAAAAGGGCTTGCATGGTCATCAATGTCTTTAATGGAGGAATAAAGGGTATGATGGCTCAAAATGGTTTGCTTTCCACCCAGTAAATGACTGTTATCACAGGTGGATGATGACTGTGCAGATGGAATAGCAGCAGAATGACCTGGTATGGAATTAACACCAGAGTACATGGTAGACATAGCATGCAACAGTGGAGGGAGTAGATGGAAGTTCGGGTAGAAAGTGCAGAGACCGCGAGCGAGCGCAGCGGTCGTTTAAGTACCAGCGGAGTTTGAAAATCGAGCATGAGTCAGATACCGGTTCACCACGGTAGATCATGTGAGTCGTGGATAAGACGTCCAAGGGCGGGCTGTGCGTGTTTGCTGACGTACGGTTGACGAGGCGGTGGTTGCGTAAAAGGAATGGCGACGAAGGCGTTGCTGAGTCGCGGCCAATGGGAGAGACCGACTTATCTGAGGCGTGGGAACGAAATAAAGTTCCGTCGAGCGGCGACA
>JBBPMG010000513.1:0-18383 GCA_038090195.1 Boletellus deceptivus | reverse complement strand
CGAGCGTTCAAACTTCTTCCTCGAGGTTCCCAAGATATGGCGCCGGTTTCGCGTCTCGCTCGTCTTGTCCATGGCGATTGTGGCGACGATGATCGTGTTGAGTAGGCGTGTCGGGGTTATGCCGATTGGGTGGCAGGTGGACGAGCTGGATTGGGCAGTGGTGCTCCCTCTTGCGTACGTGACATCTATCATTGTTCGAATGTTTTTGACGACGCTTTTTATTTACTCTTTTTTTTTTGGTCAACCAGGATCGTCGTTGGGAGTCATATACTCTTTCCTGTGAGGCATTCTGAACTCGTTCCTCGTTTTTTTTTATCTCTGATCTCGATGTTGGGTAGATTGTGCTACGCTGTTTCCCCTCTATCTATCTTTCGATCGTAGGTTACATGGGTCAGCTTTGAGGCGTTCACCCGGGCTGCGTATTCGTATCTAGGTCGTTTCAGGGACTTTTGTCTTATCGTTTTGCTGTTGATGATGATGCTGTTCTGTCTCTGTTTGGTGTCAATGGTCATCGTGTCCGGACGAGGTCCCCGATGTGGTTTGTCCGAGTCTGTGTCGATTATGTCTGACCCTTGATGTCGGGTGGTCTCTTCCGCCAGAGTGCCGTTGTATGCGCCCCTTCTTCAACCAGCCCCTCACCCTAAACGGTCCATTGATACGCTCAGCATAGAGCTTGAACAACAACTCTTGCACAGCGAGCGTGAAAAAAGGACAACGAGTAGAGAACGCTTCAAGTGCGGTTGGACGCATCACCAACAGATCTCGCACTAGTATGAGAGTCTCGGAGACACACCTGCCTCGCATAACCCTATTGGTACAACTAGAGCGCCCCACCGGCGCGTGTGCGATCGAGGAGGAGTGGTGTTCATGATCAGTCCCCTCTGCGCTGTTGACCACGGTCCGGCGACGCCAACTCGGTCCCTGACGCCGAAGCCACGAAATTGTCGTGTTGCGTGGCTGTGGTGGCCGTTTGGATCAGGACGTGGGAGTAAGTCGATTGGTCCGTTGTCTGCCCCTCGCGCTTGACGTGCGTGCGTACGACCACTGGTATTGCTAGCCTGTCACATGACCACGACGCGGCCTGATGACTCGCTCGCTTCAAATGGTCGTCAAAGCGATCTCCACTCCTCCCTGTCCACTTCAAAAATAGTCCAGGACGAGTACGGACGCTAATCGTGATTTTCGCGACACACTTAGTCGGGTAGCTCAAAGTTGATTTCGTCAGCGAAAATGGGTCGAAAACCGGTGTCAACTTTCACTCACCTGATTCACCTGATTGATTTATGGATGCAACTTGGGGTTGATTTGCGTCGATGCCGGTGTACGGCCATGGTGCGTCAGTGCGACGGAGTTTAGCTTGTAGAAATGCGAACATGACCAACTCATGATTGATTCACCAGATTCTTCCTCATGCCAACAGAGTATGAGTGACAGTTGCTGGCAAAAGCCGCCTTCACTTTGATTCGCCAGGTTTTGGATGTGATTCAGGTCGATCTGGGTTGCGGCAGTGCGTCAGATAGTCCATTTACCACATCTCCAGGACGGCGTCGAGGTGCTGCGAGGGCAACTCAAACTCACGACGTCCATGAGTCGGACCATGACGACTGCGCCTAGGAACGTCTTGGTTACTCGTTCAGTGTGCCATCAACGACACGATAACAATGACGCGTGCGTGCTTCACCCTCACATAGCTTATACCTCGTCCTCACCATCCAGCGTCCTTGCAAACACGGCTTGCCAGTACACGCACCGTCTGCTAGCAGGTCGTGCCCGTGTGCACACACATAGCGCCTGCACTGCAGTGCCCTCATCGCGTCTCCGTGCGTCCAGCGCCCTCACCCTGCTCTCACATCGTCACTCCTCCGATCGTCCGATCCAGGTCCTACCCATGTCCACACCTCTCGTCCTCGTCCTCGTCCCTTGGCGTGTCCCCACATCCACGTCCTCTGTCTACGCATCTCCGTCCCCGCTCGTGCCCCTCTTGTCATTCGTGCTCACCCCTCCAGTCCCCGTCGTCCATCACAATCGATGACTGGAACTGCGCGTCCACGAGCATAAGCTCGTTAGCAGATGAGCCTCTGGTAGTGAACTCGCACAGAGTCGGTATGCAGTGCTTCATTCATGATGATGGCCTGTGATGACGGCCATTGGGAAAACCTACATACGGAACGAGGGCATCCCATGGCTATGCCGACGCTAGCTTCGCTAGCAATCGCGACCTGCCATTGACTAGCGGCAGCAACGTTTATTCTCAACGGAGGGGCTATCATGTGGACCTCCAGGAAAGAGGTCACACCCACGTCCAGCACCGCCGAGACTAAACGGCGTGGGCAGAGAAAGACCTTATCCTGAGATCGGATACGAACTGTCCAACGCCCAACACTACCGTGCTCTGTCGCCATGGCGACAATCATCCGGCGATCATAACCATAAACGGTCACGCTACTTTGAGCTACATACAGTAACTTGCACATGTGGAAAACTATCAAAATCGGGCGAATGGTACTGGTCTGTTGTCCAATGACAGACACGACCGCCGATGTGCGCACAAAAGCCCTACTGTGTGCTAAGCCACCAGCAACACACTAGCGCGGTCAGACTCCGCTCCTGAGGGGGAGTGTTAGGTCTCAGCTATGCCAACCACTGACATCACTCGTAATTTATATGCAAGTTGCGCTCATCCTCACTAAGCCGCAGCTTCAATCGATCAGTCTCTTACTGAGGGGCCGCTCAAAATATCCTGTACATAGGAGGGTTATTAAGAGCTACATCACTCGTTTGATCTCATTGTTATTTGCGCCTAAAGTGTCTAATGTTATCCCGAGAGCTGCACGTCAAAATGGTGAAGTACTTCAAATCGATCGAATATGTGCAGGCGCAAGTCGACAGGGCCAAGGACCTCCAGGACAAGGGTGGCCAGGCCGAGAGCAGTGAATAATCACAACTTGCGAATGTCAAGTATTTCCTCGATGGATCGGGGTGTAAGGTGGGTGTCTAGCAAAGCAAGGAAGCATGGGAGAAATTGGAGCGCAGATTGCGAGCATGCCTGCAGTGGTATCCTCATCCACGACGATCAATGCCCAAGGATGAAGTTGGAGTGCCGAGAGTGTCCACTGTCGCCCGGGTCAGAAACCCGCGCATGCGAGGAGCGAGGAGCGTAGACGTACCAAATGATTGAAACCCTCCTCTGTTCGATCATCGTCCGGCGTGTCCCACGCAGGATGTCAACATACCACATTTTGGCCACATACAAGTGCGGTACCCACCGATCGCTTTACTCAGCGCAAGGGCCTTGCGTAAACCAGTGACGACGACAACGACCTCGCGAGAATCAAGCACGGTGGCGACACCGACGGTAAGGGCCATGCGGGGTACCTCGGAGACATCGTTGTCAAAGAAGCGCGCGTTGGCAAGGATAGTGTCGTATGCGAGGGTTTTGATACGGGTGCGAGACGCGAGAGAGGATCCCGATGGTGGGGACGGACGTTTTGCCACATCGTGCGAGCGAACCGGGTGCCGTACCGGGTTCATTGAAGGCGATGTGGCCGTCCTCGCTAATTCCGGCAAGGAAGAGCTCGATGCCGCCGTGAGATTTGATGGCTGCCTCGTATTTGTTGCACTCTGCGACGAAGTCGGGTGTGTTGCCATCGAGGATGTGCACTTGGGAGGGAGGTATATCGACTTGGAGTCACGTGAGCACGGTATCAGGAAGATGCACTGTGGGAAGAGAACTCGCGAAACGTGAAGGTGTGGTACGATTCGGAGTGATTTCGCGGGGGGCCGACGTACTCGTCCATGTCGAACGTCACGAAATGTTTGAAGCTGGTCTCTCGCGTCAGCGACACTGCAGACAGAGGGCAAAGATGAACGACAGACGAGAGTTTCTCCTCGACGAGCTGGATCAGTGTCTTGTAAGTGGGGATCGGGGATGAGCCGGTGGGGAGACAGAGTACGAATGGTTGCTCGACGGTGGGTGCAAAGCGGCAAGATGGACCTGCTCACCAGCCGCTTGAATTGTCTCAGATAGGGATCTGTTTACGACATATGGACATTCCGGGTGTGCTCCATAAACAGCGGTCGATACAGCGAGGAAGACATACCGCGTTCACATCAAAAAGCTTGGTGCAAGTGGGAGTTACCATGATACATCCAAACGCAGCTGTCTGGGCCCGCTGTGGCTGCGAGTGATTGGAGGGAACAATGGGAGGTGTGACCACCCGAAAAGGCAGGTGCTGTATTGCTGTGTGTCACATGACCGCGACACGAGTCTTCCGAGCCCACGAGCACCGAAAGGGATCTCCACTGTGAACCTGTCTCTCCTAAACTGTCATAGGTGGGTGGAGGCAACAATAACCATTCTCGCGGAAGTGACACAGGTCATCTCCACACCTCAAGCCACCCTCTGAGAGGCTAAATACTCGGCCTGCTCCCAACTCGAATCCGTTCGTCCCATCTCTCTATACCTCTTTGTACAGCTCACCATGTCGAATCCTCTCCAGAACGACGAGCGTATCCAGTCCCAGCGACTCCTCACTGAAAAGGCATATAGTCCGCGCGGCTGTGCCACCGATTC
This sequence comes from Boletellus deceptivus, assembly GCA_038090195.1. NCBI lineage: Eukaryota > Fungi > Basidiomycota > Agaricomycetes > Boletales > Boletaceae > Boletellus > Boletellus deceptivus. The sequence continues at coordinate 13,810 of JBBPMG010000513.1, read as the reverse complement.
CACTCCGGCGAAAAACAAGTACGGTCCGGGCTTGCTGTTCGGGTCCAAGGAGAAGAAATTTAACGCCGTCCGGCAACAGCTTGGAAGTGAGATGGAAGGCCGCTGGCTGGGCCCGATGCCCGTCAAAGAGTTCCTCGACCAATTCCTCCCTCCTGCCAACGCACCATTGCCACGCATCGTGATCGACCCATTCGAGAAAGTCTCTGCCCAGAAGGATGAGAGGCTGCGATACGATCCATTCGTGCGTACTCGTCATTTCTCGTTGGCGTCGGTCAGGTGATGATGGCCACGTCCAGGTCAAGGCGATTAAGAGATGGATACCGCATCTCGAGGCTGTGAATACAAGCTGCAGGCCAGATATGACGACGAGCTCGATGCTGAAGATGGACATATCATTGTACAAACGCGTCAAGGGGAAGCGATCTCCCGACTGGACAGATTTCTCGCAAATGGAGCTGTGGATCGAGTTCAAGAACAAAGAGATCGCATTCAAGGATCCGGAGGAGTCGGAATCGGAGACGGAGAATGAGCAGCTTCGTTGTTCGGCGATCACAACCGGTTCATTCACTCCCTCGACGGACCAAGGATTTGATGAGCGTGGCCAACTGGCCCACTATGCGGGCGCCCTTCACAGCAAACAATTCCGGCACTTCTCATATTCGATCCTGGTTGAGGGGGATAGTGCCCGATTCCTCCGATGGGAGCCCACTGGCACGATCGTGACGGCTGGGTTCAACCACCGGACGAACCCGGAGCTGATGGCCGAGTTCCTATGGCGCTTCGATCACCTCGCTGCCAAGGACCGTGGGCACGACGAATCTGTGCGACCGGCGAACCTTCCTCGCGAGGTGGACATGCGAGTGAGGGAGACACTCGGGGTGGGGGATCAGAACACGGCGCTTTACGAGTATACGTTGCCTGGTCTGATTGGCAAGGGGTACGCATACGGGCCGATGCCACAGACACAGAATCGATCGCTGGTCAGCCGGTGCACACGGAACTTGCCTGTCTATTGGATCCCGGACGTAAACGTCGACGGAACGAGCAAGCCTTCTACTGAGAAGCCGGGAGACATCGTGATCGAAAAGGACGAGAGAAAGAAGAAGGGATTCGAGACGGAGGGGATGATATACATGAAGGACACGTGGCGGTTCTTGTCGGACTTGCCAGGCATTGAGATCAAGCCGGAGCACGAGATCTATGAGATACTCCACGACTGCAACACGCCAAACATCCCCGAGGCTGTTGCTGGTGGAGATGTCCCTGGGGGCACGACGAGAGCGCAAGAGTTTCTGGATGCACCGTGGCTGTGTGTGAAACCGAAGATATCTCCGTATCAGCACTACCGACTGGTGCATGGCATCGTGGGACGACCACTGTCCAAGTTTGGATCGACCAAGGAACTTGTCGGGGGAGTGTTGGATGCGCTGGAAGGTGCGTGTTGAGCTACTCCCTCACGGAATGGTTGATCGATGGTTGGATAGCGCACAAGCATGCGTTTGAACGTGGGGAGATCCTGCACCGGGACATCAGTGCAGGCAACATCATTTTGACCGACGAGGGGAGAGGGTTGTTGATTGATTGGGAGATGGCGAGATTCATGAATGAGATTGTGAACAGGAGACATGAGCGCACGGTGAGCGGTTCTGTACCGAATGGTCCCGCCACGGATTGATAAATGCCATGATTGCAGGGGACATGGCAGTTTATGTCGTCAAATCTACTCTCTCAGCCTGGAAAGCAGCACATGCTGGCGGATGATCTGGAATCATTCCTGCATGTGCTCGGGTGGATGATGCTACGATATGTGCCTGCTGAAGATGGGTATAAGCCTGGGGACCGTGCTAAGGACCTGGGGACATTTGACGAACAACTCCCGGCCGATGGGGAATTTGAGCATGGAGGGGACCGCAAGTCCGGACTCTTGACCGCGGGATTCTACCCGTCGCGACGGTTTCATCCTAAACATCCAACCCCCATTCTGAAGCTAATTCGGACACTTTCCGCGCCCTTCAAATCGCTCTATGGGCAACCTCCGACTGACGAGGAGCGCTTGGAAGTAAGCACCTCAATAGATGTTTCTAGCAAGGAACTGCTTTGGAAAGCTTGGAACATCGAAAAATATGATGCGGACATCAAAAGGCTGGAGTCTTCCTCTTTTTTCATCGATGCAATACAGACGGCCCTGCGCAGGGATATTTGGCCAGTCGGCGACAAGGCTGATGTCCTCCCGATAGGCGCATGCCCTGACAAAGGGGATGATCGAGCGCCGAGAAAGGCTCAGAATGCACGAGGTCGAGCGGAGAACTCTCAAGGGCTGCAGAGAGGTTCAAAGCGTGCAAGCAGTCCAACGCCGCAGTCGAAGTCGAAACGTCTGCGCGGCATCCCCCCCGATTCAGAACCTCTAGTTTGATCTGATTCTATGTACTACCAGGATTACCCCTATATTATATTTCGGACAATAGGATATGACGTGTATTTTTTCCGTTGTTTGTCGCGCGAGCAACATTTGTGTCTACACTGCTCGACGCAGACCTCAGGTTTCGCTGACATGTCTTTACTTGTGCTGGTGAGTATGTTTCCGTGTCAGCAAACTGAATATGCGAGTGGGCTGGTCACATGTCTTCCAATTCGATCACCTCTCATCATGACTTCAATAAATCAGGCGAAGATGGCATCACTATCTTCTGGCTTCTGAAATTCAACCGTGTGCAGCGCTCCATCGAGCGTGCAGTGCATCACTAACATTCAGATACCGATGGGGCATCCATGTCGAGAACCAGGCAATGTATTACCTCGGCAGATCGTATACGCTCTACGTTGAGTGTGGCACCTAATCCCTTTTCTTCCCGCCTTTACGCAGACTGCAGTCTGGGATTTGCACTGGGGCCCCTGGGCGTCTCGAGGGAGATCCCCTCGATCTCCCTGACAACCTTCACGCCCCAGACGACCTGGCCAAACATGACACACTCGTTGTCGAACCAATCCGTAATGGCCGTCGTGATGAAAAACTAAAACACGCATGAGGCATTGATGGCAACGTGGTGAGTGCATTGTACCGCGCTTGTCTTTTGCCAGTGGCGTAGCGCCAACTCGTTCCAACTTAAAAGAGAATTGCCAGGATAAGTGTAAGAAATGATTGGAGAAACTGACTCTATTTCATCACTCCTAGAATCTGATCTCAGGGGCATATCCATGCATACTCAGTGCGAGAAATTCAGGTACGCGTCTTTGAACGCATTCTTCGCAAGTAAGCCTTGCCCTCCTTTGCCCTGAGACCATATCTGTTCTCCAAACACGAATTCCAGCCACCCCACCACGGGCACCATTTTGCAATAGAGCGCCTCTTCGTCCCAGCTCTTTGGTACGTCACTTATCGACTTTGACTCGGAACTGCGGGCGAACAAGTCCATGGCAAGAAACCACAGAAAACGGCTCGCCAACTCTCCATGCTAGCCTACGTCAATAATACCACGGTTAACCATGCTCAGAAGAGTCTTCGTGGCCTTCCAGACAATGGCTTCCTGAACATGGAGCTGAGTCGCCGCAACATACGATAAGAATGGTTCGGATGGATAGGTCGTAAACCGCCAAAGGCGGTTCGCAGTTGTCCCAATGCAGATCCGCATATAACTTTCCACCCCGCGCTCAAGACGATTGACGGACTCCGGGTGCCCAAGCGCAACTCTCAATCCAAAACGCTAGCCCAATACGGCAAGCACATTATCGATGTCGTCTGGGTTGAAAGATACTCCGCGAAGTTTCGAGGAAGCAGTGAGGAACACCGCCGAAGGATCGACCAGTACTGCTCGGAGTGAATTCCACCTACCAATCGTTCACCACATGTCCGTGCGGCTGACATGAACAAGGAAACTCACAATGGTCTCCCGTAGCGTATGATGTGACCAAACTTGGCAACACCCTTGACATTAATTTCTCCCAGGCTTGGTACGCCTTGGTCCCATCCTGAGTGTAAGGTTGGAAAAGTAACTGCCCCTCGTGTGAGATGCGGTCAGGATTATCTAAGAGGCACGTCTCAGTGGGAGGAGCATCCGAAAGAGATGGTACGCTTACGTTGCTTATTCGGGGGCGAAAAGTCTGTAGCCCGGGAAGTCGTCGATATAAATGCCATCCAAATTGGATAGCTCCGCCCGCTATGCGAGTAATGGTTGATTGCCCTGCAAAAAATATCTGCCAGACAGTAGGCATCTTCTCCAGTTGACGCCTTCAGGGTAAGAGAGTGTGCTTCATCAATGGCAATCACCACCCGAGGTTCGTACGAATTGCACGAAAAAATTTCCTGAAGTCTTTTGCCCACTTCGCGGTGTGCTTCCGAAAGCAATAAGAACCGCGTCGCGTTTGTTGGATTGGATTCTAATGGTACTGTTCAGTGATGGCCGTTCAACAGCGATCAAAACCACCTACTCGAAAGGGTGAGACTCGGGGTCCTATCTACAGCCATGTCGACGTCCGAAGAGGCCCTTGTTTTTACTTCAGAATCATCAAGACTTGGAACACGAAGGTGGGCCCGCTCGGCTTGAACCTAGTCAACATCACCAACACAAACATATACTCATGAGCGAACCTCGCACCTTCCCGAATCTTTCTAAAACTTGCTTAAAGAAATTACTTCTGGCCGTCAACTCTGACCCATGGCTCACATCGCACATGTCCCTGGCCCAAAGCCCAATTCTGTCCTTGGCATCGCCAGTGACAGATAGAGTTGAAAGCTGCTCTGCGAGCTGCTCAAAAAGACAAATGAAGAATGCATAGCAAACTATCTCGTAGCTTTTCTGGGAGCCCAGAGAGTTGGCCAAGATGTTGGCTAGGACCGAACCTCGGTCAGGAAAAGTGCTGACGGCATCTTCTTCGCGTAAATTGATGTAGATTACTATAACACCCCTTCTCCACAACTGTAGGGAAACCATGCTTGCACCCAACAGGAACAACAGAGTATGGCCAGGGGTACACGAGAGCGGGTGCGGGTTAGCATGGCATATGGAGCACCTGCCAGCAGCTAGCTACGCCCACACGTCACCCGTCTTGTCTTACTAATATGCTTCGCAATGGCTTTGGTCAGTACTGCTCCTTCGTTCGTGGACGCGTCAGCCGCACAGATCAGCCCATCGCTAGGTGATCGCATGCACGATCCGAGAGACTATATATTCACGTCCAGTATTTCAGCGTCGTCACCGTCCGGATCAGTTCCATCATGTCTGCCGTCACGTCCGGATTCGACACCAAGGGTATGCCATTCCGCAGCCTTGGCCCAAGTGGCTTGCGCGTGCCGCTCTTCTCGCTCGGAGGATGTGCGTCGATGCCGTTTGTAGACGTCGCACGGCGGGCACTCATCCATCACGTCCAGGGCTGACCTTGGGGGGGGGACCGCCGTTGGTGATCCAGTCAAGGTGAGTGCGAATTGTGAGCATCGTGGATAGGTGCTGATGCGACGCCTCCAAGGAAATCATCAAAGTTGCCTACGAGAACGGTATCAACATGTTCGATACGGCCGAGGGCTATGCCAAGGGCCAATCAGAGATTGAAATGTTCGTGCATGTCCAAGCCCACTAGCTCTGTGCATCACTTGATGACCTCTCCAGGGGGCGCGTGATCAGGGAACTCGGCTACCGCCGGAGTGATCTGATTATCACGACCAAGCCGCTCTTCGGCACGCGTACCGGCCCCAACGACACGGTTCTTTCTAGAAAACAGTGCGTTTACTCTCAGTTCAGCGTTACCTACTCGGACCGCTCACCTGTCTCAGTATCATCGAAGGTACGCAAGAATCTCTCAAACGCTTGGGTCTCGACTGTGTCGACGTCATCTTCGCCCATCGTCCCGATCACACTAGTTAGTACGCTGTCCTCCAGGTAGATGCGGGCGCTGATAACGTGTCTCATAGCACCCGCGGAAGAGATTGTCCGTGCGTTCAACTACGTGATCGAGAAAGGCTGGGTGAGTGTACCGCAAATCTAGTCGACAAATATGCCATCACCACAGGCTTTCTATTTGGCAACGTCTGAGTGGTCGGCTCACGATATCGAGGAAGCATACCGTGCATAATAGTCCCACTTTCGAGACCATCTCCTCACAGGCGCGTGCAGACGTTGCTGACAAGCTGAACTTCATTGCCCCAATTGCGGAGCAGTGCCAACACCAGTGCGTGCTGTCGCTCGTACACGAGCAGCCTGACAGAACGTCAGACAGCATGTTCCATCGTGAGCGTCCCGAGAAGGAATACGCACCGCTGTACAAGAATTATGAGATCGGGACGACGGTATAGTCGGCGCTGGCGAGTGGTCTACTGACCGGCGAGGTAATTCGTGTTGCATCTCCAACCGAGCCCACCTGCTCACCGAATGCGCCGGCCAGTACAATAATGGAATTCCAGAAAACTCACGCTTCGCGACGCACGCCGACTCTTTCAAGAACGTGCTCAAGAGCTTGAACGAAGAGGATGGATGGGCAAAGATCTGCAAGGTACAGCAGCTGACACAGTTTGCAGAAACTGGTTCGTATCCGACGACGGTATGGTGCGGGAGATGGGCTGAATGTATGTGTTAGAATTCGGTTGCTCGGTGACCCACCTGGCGTTGGCATGGGTGGCCAAGAACCCAAACACGAGTACGGTGATTCTCAGGGCGCCGAAACCGGAGCAAATGGTAGACAACTTGAAGGCACTGGATGTGATTCCTAAGCTGACGCCCAAGGTCCTTGAGAAGATCGAGGCTATCCTGGACAACAAACCCACACCGATCGTGAGTTCGAATGCCACGTGGGTGTACGAGTTTGTTCGCTGACTTTCTCTAATAGGAGACGTACAGTCGTCCGCCCCTCGAATTTTATGGACGAGCGTAATAATATATGCTTAGAGGATGGATGTAACCGGATGGATGAATGCCCGATGTGAAGAATGTATACGCGATTTTGTTTTGCCTGTGACGCATCCGAGCGATATAAGTCGACGTCGTCAGCCCCAAGACCGGAGCACGTTGGAAACAAATGGCGGCGGTAGCTGTGTTGGTTGGGATCTGCCCGGGTACGAGCCCGTTCGCGTGCTGTGTCCGTACAGCTTGGAGTGGGATTCCGAAGGGATACTCTAAGGGCCCCTCCAGGATTGCGACATGGCGGATATTGCGTTCATGCGCACTTGCCCGCCCGCGAAGGCCCGTCGCGTGAACCCGTCTATGAAGTTGGGTTGGGTGAAAGTAGGTGGCGAGTAGTCGGATGGACGCGCAGGCCTGCGCAGAGCAAACGGATCCTGGGCTGATCGGCAGAACGGGGTGGGACTCGTTGCGTTGCGTCGGATGAGTGCTCCGATGAAACACTTGCTCGGCGACGACGGCTCAGCACTCCGAAATCCTACGAACAAGTGAATACGATTTGCGGAGAGACCAAGGGCACGTTGGCGATACAAAAGAGCACCTTGCGAATCATCCGACCGAACAGCGAGCATTGTTTAAATACAGGGTGGTCCTTCTTGTTGGCCTGAGGCGAGGGGCAGCTCCCCCTCAATTTCGTGCACAAACATTTCGATATTTGTGCACACCCCTCCAACTCCCTTGTCGATTCCTGCATCGCCACATTCGCTCGCAACCTGCCACTTCGCTCGGCTGCGGCCTCACCATCTGGCTCCATCTCAATACAAACATTGTCCGTGTAGCAACTGCTGAAGTACATACTACTTATACAAGCCTGAGTCCATAGGTGCCATTCAGCTCACATGCCTGTGTCAGTGTCCGCTTCGAGCACCTCCTAGCAGGCAATTACTCTTGTGAACTCGCATACAACACTCTATACTTTCTCCCTAGTCTTCTGGAGGATTTACGAGCTTCTTCCTCCTCTTCCGCATCTGACAACACGATATTCGCACGGCTACGTTTGTGCGTAGGCCGCACAGACTCGGAGGGGGACATATCCTCACTTGAGCTGGTCGAGTCATCAGAATCTGGCGGGCTATCATCGTCCACGCTGCTGTCCGAGGGCGCTTTCTCGCCGGTCGATAAGCCTTCGTTATCGCTATCAGGCACTACGAAATCGTCTTCCTCATAATCTTCAGCTTCGGCTGCCGAGCCTGCGGAATCATCCCACGGCCCAATCGCCTTACCGACAGGATTCTGTATATCAGGAGCTTTCCGTCGTTGACGAGGCCCGCTGCGCTCAGGGTGCTCCAATCGCCACTGCTCGAGACGGTGAACCAGATCCTCGAGTCGATAGACCTAAGGGACGAAGCTATGAAACGTAAGAGACCACAAGTGCAATTAACATACCCATCCGTGATCCCCCCTTTGAAGACACCAACGGATGAAACCATTACGCTCATATACCTGGTCCAAGCGGAGACCCCGGTACCGTGTACCGAACCAGATAGGCTCAGAGCCAGGAGAGCGTGATTGGTAGACATTGTCCAGGAATCGCTTGTTAGCCTCATACATGGGTTGGTACTGACCGTCAGACAGGGCCCGCAAGTGAGAGTATCGATAAGCTGGAATTAAAGGAACATACCCAATGTTGGTGGCTGTTAGAGGGGCGCAGTGCCGACCATACCGCATTTTGCGGAACATCTTTGATTGCCTTACCCTTGTACTTTCCTTGAGGATAAGGAAATTCCCCAGGCTCCCGGGCCGCAGCAAGATGCCTCTCGTACCGAGCATTCGCTCTCACAAAATAGTCATACTGTTAGGGTCCAGGAAGAGGTCAACGGTGTGCCCGGAGCGAGATTCCATCAATAAGGCACGTACCCATCGACTATGAGAACGGTCGGGATGAACAGCCCAATTTCTGAATGAATCCTCGATTTCACAAATCTTTTTCCCTTTGGCAGACGGGAAAGGCACGGGATATTCCCCTGGGGGCTGTGTCGAGAGCCATTCTTCATACCGATCATTTGCTCGCACCATGTCGTCGTACTTTGGGATGAAATGTGTAAGTACTGTGTGCAATGGACCGGCCGCTATTCTGACCCAGCTTCTACCCGAACGCTCCTTGTCCACTGCCCAGAACCGCAGTGAGGGAGGAATGGAGTCCAGACGGCTTCCCAATTCTATATTTTGAGTATTGAATGGAATTGGATAGGCGCCTGGATCCTCTTCCAGCGCACTTGCGGATGGGTGGGTTTCATCGCTTGGACTCATGCTTGGAGACAATGGAAACGAAGACAAGTGGGAAGAAAGCGACCGGTTTTATACTGGGCGGAAGTCGGAACCGGCCGAAGTCACACGAACGCTCTCGAGGCTTCGAATGAGTCGGAATGACTCGACGATTGGTGCTCAAGCACTCGAGGTCGCGAGACCACAGGTCTTTGTCATCTGCGTGGGGAGACGAGCAAGAGACCGTGCACTCAGCTGTATTTACTCAAACAATCGACTTGCACCAGTCTGTATGCGGCGGGGGGGTGTCTGTTCGTCGCTGTAGGTCGTGTGTGTTGCCGTGGCCCGGTCCCAGGGCAGAACCGCGTCCTGTTGGTAGTAGGTTGGGAAGATAGACCTCTGCATGCGGAGTTCCCACGCCCATGCTGAATCCACTGCGCAGGTCTTCCTCGCTCGCTCGCGAACTCCATGTTCCATCCCCACCGGTCAATCAGAAAAAGTCAGAGAAGACACACAAAACCGAGGGATCCAGAAAGCAAGCGGGCGCAAAGGCCAGAAAGACGAGCAGAGATGACTCAGGAGACGCTGCCCAGGCTCGACACGGTGCGCCAGCCATAACATGTGCAGCATCCCGACTGACCGCACTGAACCAAAAAAAAAAAGTACAGTACAACGCAACGAACTCGGCGTGCAAATGCTCTCGCGTCAACTGCACGCCCAGATATTCAAGCATGCTGCCTTTTCCCCAGCAGAGTCTGCGTTTGTCCAGATCGCACGCGACCACCTTCGCATGCATGGTCTTGACCCGAAGCAGGGCTCTGTCCTCCCCGACATAGGATTCACCCTTCCCCCTCTCCACGGCGGTGACATCGACGAGCACTTTCATCATACCGGCCAGCGTTGCGCTAAACCCTGGTTATCTTTCGCCAAGTAATCCGCACGGGATGCATTGCTTCCCAGGCCGGAACACATTGATTTCCAATCCGGCTGGACGAAATACTACCATCTTCGGATAGCTCAAGGCCACAAGGGATGCGCACGATTACGGACTCGCCAGCTAATGGTGACGAGTCGTGCTCGCGAACACGTGAGGCGAGGCAGAGGGAGAGTCTAACGGTGTGACAGCAGATCGGGGACACGGATCACGAGTTGTCGTAGAGGGTACAATGACGATGCGAACACCACGCATGGCCAGGGGGCGCAACAATACGCATACGAATGGAATAGGCTGGGGCGGGTGGCGCGACCACGCACGTGTAACGGACAGGAGTGTGATGGCAATGGTGCAACCACACCCATATCGTGGGCCATACGGATGGCTGTGGGCAGCACAGCGGAGGGAGAAGAGTGAAGTCGCAGTCAAGGAGACGATCACGCTACAGGGGTAGGATGCAGCGGTCGGGTGGCTGACACTATCGCGCAAGTTACGAACGGGTGCGAGTAGAGGGTGTGAGCGGGTACATACAGAACGGGTGGGGATGGGTAATGCAACCGTGGATGTGTAAACGGTCGAGATGATGCGACTGCACTCACACGAACCGAACAGATCGTCGGAGATGTTGGCTTGGGTGGTTGGCGCGATCACCCGAGCGCACCGGTGAGCGAGGAGGGTGCAAGCGCGCATATACAAAGAGATGTGGAGAGTGCATTTGCGGGTAGGGTGAGGCATGCACATGAGGTGCAACATGTGTCGGATGGATGAACGACAGTGATACGATGAAAGAGTGACAGCCAAGTGAGACGGGCAATCTCCATGTCCGGGGGGAACGGATAATGGGAATGTCGCTCAGATCACTGAGGAGAGTGACTAGTGACGAGTCCCTGATAGGCAAAGCGAGGGATAGGAATCAGTCATGAGCAGGGTCCTCAAGGGCCTCTCCCAGCACGGTGTTCAGGACTTTTCCGCGGTTGCGGGCACCAAGTGCCATAATGTTTCTGTGACAGCGTGAACACTCAACACTCGATTCGGATCATGTCGGCAGCAGTATTTTAGGGTCTGATGGCGGCAAGGAGTATTTTACGGCCAGGCTAGATATGAAGTTTTAAGTTTTGAGGCCCTAGGAAGACTCACTGTAAACCATGGTTCATCAAGGGTTCGATGATCGATCAATGCGGGAGTTCTCTGACAGCGAACACACAGCCCAAGTGTACCACTGAAACGATCCAGTCTCTGCACCTGCTTGGGTTGTACTATGCGCTGTGTCATCAGAGGATGCCTCCGGCGCTCACCGACTGTTGCCAGCCTCAGTTGGAACTCGGAAGCACTCACACTTTTGGACTTCCATTCGTGCCTCACGCAAACAATGCGTAGCCCATCCGCTGGTAGGCAGTGGCAACGTGAAGCCCTGATTCTTCTGAAGCGCTCAGAGGTGCATGCTGACTTGACGAAGTGTCGGCTCCCCCGTCCTGAGATGCAATTGCCTCGAGCAGAATCGACTCAGCGGGAAATTCTGCCAGTGATAGAAGAACGTATTCATCCACCTGGTGGGCCGAACATAAGCGCTCAGACACTCATTGATACTGCAGGGTCCAACAGTCGTGTTTCTCCAAATATTCAGATAGCATATGTCCATCTGTGGTATTAGCGGACTGACTCGATGTGCAAGCTCGCGATATCCACAGCGTGGCCGGGCCTCGCATTGGATCGCCGCTACTGCATGCTTCACAAATACAGTACGTCCCCTCAAATACCCTCTCATAGGACACCCTTGGACTCGTCTCCCTCCCGACTCCGAGTCAATCCAGTGGACGGAATGTCTGAGTCACTGTTTTACCGATGTCCCACTTGTCACAGTACTTCCGAAAGCCCGAGGAACCTCATTGTCTCTATCGATGGCACGTCCAACAAACCTAGTGACGCAGTAATCTTGTTTCCGTCTCTTCCGTCGTGAACATGGATCACTGACACTCCCCCTCGTAGACAAATGTCTTCAAGCTCCACCAGGCCATAAAGGAGAGTCTAAACAGCTCCGTGGTGGAGCAACATGCACTTTATCTGGAGGGGATAGGTGCTTACGAGCCCGATGAATCATCTTGGCTGAGTCGCAAGCAACAGGCAATATGGAACGGACTTGATCAGGCATTTGCATGGTGAGCTCTCTGTTGGCATCTATTCAATTCTGGTTGGATTCGTGGCTGTAGGAACGTGGATAAAAACATTAAGGAGGCGTATTGTTGGTTAACAGAACATTATCAAGAAGGCGATCAAATTTTCTTGTTCGGTATGATCAGTATCGTGTGTGCTCCGACGGATGGAGTGACAATATCTTCAGGGTTCTCCAGAGGCGGGTTCCAAGTACGGGCACTTGCTGGCATGATCCACGAGGTAAGCATGTGAACTACTAGTGTTTATCGTGTTGACGACCATTGAGGCCTTCACTTTCGTCATAGATCGGTCTGGTGAGGGAAAAGGAGAAAACTGAATTGTCAGCGTCCCCGCCCTCTTTTGCAAAGCTAAAATGTTTTCCAACAGAGCTTATGATCTCTACCAAGCATTCGATCTCTGTAATCCGATGACGCGAAGACAGGCAACACAGTTCAAGATGATCCACTGTTGGTACGGCGTAAGAATCCATTTCGTGGGAGTCTGGTATATCATATAGCGTTATCATCTTTGCCCTAACACCTAATGACCACCGATCAGGGACACGGTGTCTTCTTTGGCTTTCGTGAAGGATGCGTACAGAACTGCCTCTCTATCAGTTATAAACTCATGTCACATCCGACATGCGCTCGCTCTCGACGAACGTCGAGTTAAATTCATGCCAGAATACTTTTTGGACATGAACGCTCATCGTAGCGAGATAAGAAGTTCTAGACTAGCTGTTGGTGATGTTAAAGAAGTTTGGTTTGCGGGTTGTCACTCTGATGTGTACGTCGTATGTCAATTTATCAAGAAGATAGATCTGAGGAATTTGTACTCAGCGGTGGGGTTGAACGGCCTCCACTTAATCGACGGAACGCAGACCGGGAGGAGGGTAGCGTTGCGCTCGGTGGTGTTCATGCTGGAAACGTGCCACTTCTATGGATGGGGCAAGAAGCTTCTGTCTGCGGTTTAGTGTTCAGGCCATTCAGGATTGCCTGGAGCCCAGAAGACGTTGAGTTCGGAACAACGGATTCAATGTCGCCTGGTTGGGGAATTGCCGAGGTCCTACCAGTTCGCCACCAAGTATCATTCAGTGGGACTGGCAAACATAAGTGGAGGTAATGTCCTTGCTATATATTCTGTCTTCTTGCCGATTGATCACATCCTGTAGTTCTCACTGGTTTCGTCCGCGCTCGGTCATTCCCGGCCAACAAATCCATCCCTCTGTTTTGTCTGCTCATGTGTATAGTCCCAAAGCTACGTTCAGCAACAATATCCGTGTTCCAACCGTGGCCTGGAACTCCTTAGGCGGATTGTGGGAGATTGTACTTCCGGATGAAGAAGCAACAGTGTGGTTATCGTTCCTGTTGAGTGATCATTGCAAGACGTTAGAATGCCTCGGGAAGGTGTTGTTCCTTCTTGATTTCAGTACGTCCTGTCAACACATCAAAAACATGAAATTGACGAGTATAAACCACCCAGAACTAGGTAACGGACAGATTCGATCGGTATCCCGGCCGCGATGGTCCGAGGAAGACCTCTTTAGGCGATCGGATTTCACCAAGTTTGTGCTCACTGTTATCTATGACATAACTTGTAGGTCGTTTCATCTTCCCGGAAAGGTACTCTGATCCAT
>JBBPMG010000512.1:0-18404 GCA_038090195.1 Boletellus deceptivus | reverse complement strand
CTCGAAGACTCTCTTGTGCGTGTTCGCGTTCCAGACAAACACTTTGCCCCCGTCGGTTCCCGCTGCGATCCACCGGTCGTCCCTTGAGACGGCGAGACAAGCGACCCCCGAATTCTCTGTGTCCATGATTGCGATTCGCTTGCCATCTCGCACTCGCCACACGCAAACATCCGAGCCGAAGCCGCCACCGACGAGGTGCTCGCCGACCGCTGCAAACGCTACTGCATGTATGCGGCGGCCAGCCTCGATTTCAATGAGTAGGGGACGTCCTTGTCCCATGATCAGCACCCTCGCTACGGGATCATTCGACCACGACGCACCGCCCGTTGTAGCCGACGTCACGGACATTGGTCAAGGATATCTGCAGAAACCCTGGTCCGTGCACGCACGCGTTGCTCTTCCTTGATATAGCCCGCGCACCTCGTGCTTCTGGCCCTTTCCTGCGATCGCGATCGACCGTACGAACACCCATTCCCTGTAGAGTGCTCACACCTCAGACCCAGCGACAACTGGCTATGGTCCTGTCAGACACCCTATGTCTTTCATTACATGATGTCAAGTTTGACATCTGAACGTGGAAACCCACGTCGCTGTAAGCCTGTCACACCTACGTCACGCATATGGTATAGATTCCTGTCACGCTCCATGGTCGAGAGTCGCATCTTGTACCCGTACGTCGTCGTCGCACCCTCAGTAGAACGTGGCCCAGTTCTATCGTGCCTGCCCTTCTCCGTGTTTCCACCGTTGGCCACGGTTGGCTTCCAGTCGCGTTGACCGCAGTGTGCGGCATGCGTGTGCCACTGTAGTATCATGCAAAATGGATGAAGTCACCAGTAGGGAATCCGCCCAAGCCGGAGTGCTAGCCGAGACTCGGATTGGCACCTACGTTCATGATGAACAATGGTGCAATTCTCTGACCTTGACAGCCCGTCCGTTACGCTATGGCAGGCGCTCCGATTTTGCTGGTACGGTACTGTTTCTCTTTCGCTTGCTGGTCGTGTCCACTGTCCGGGCGCTCGAGTCAATCCCTTATGGCAACATTGGTGCCGTGTCCCAAGTGGGGCTCCTAAGCAACGGCGTCCGGCGCCTACCACCACCTTCGATTCTCACCATCCCGCACATGCCTGGACCGAGAAACAAGAAGAGATCGGTGCCAAGAACAGGCGCCAGTGCGAATAGAAACACTGTTCAGAGCTCTTCGACAAGTTCGACGTCACAGCTGAATGGTACCGAGGTATCGCCTCCGCAATGTCTGACGCTCGAGGAGGACGAATTCACGCGGTGCGGCCAACCGGCAACTGAAGGCTATCCCAAACCGGAACGTTGCGGGGTGCATCACAAACAATACCGCATTCTGTATAGGCAATACAAGGACGCATCGGAGATTGTCGACAAGGTTAAGGGTAGCAACGAGCTACCAACGAAGGAGCAAATTGACGGGTACAAGGAGTGGCGTGCAGTGCTCGAGAAGGCACGCTGGGTGCGCAAGTACCTCGAGGCAATTCGGGTCGAGAAGACTGGCCGAGAAATCCATCAGAAGCGATTTTTCCTCAAAGGCAAGCATAGATTGTCGGTGATGGACTTACGCTAACATTGATCGCATCGGATACTGATCCAGTGGACGACGGTCATAAGCGCCGCCTGAAGCTGCTCGAGAGGGAGATGGTGAGAGCCGTTGAGATACTAGATACACTGGAAAAGAGAGCCTATCAGATATACGGATCTGGCAGCAGCCTGTTATGTTCCATGAACAATCCAGCACAGTCAGCGGCCGAAGCAGCTCTGGAACGGGAGTCCAAGCAGACCACTGTGGAAATACAGGAGGCTATTCATGAACCCAATGGTCTCCGTGAACCATCCAAGGTTTCGAGTAAGACATCGACCACTCTTGGCATGGGTGACGAAGACTTGATTCAGCTATCATTACGAAAGTGAGTCTGGATGGCGCATCTTTACCTGACGCAATCTGATACAATTCTGCTTATTTTATATAGCCGAAAAGAAAACATAATCCGAGCTTTAAAGCCCTTCTTGGACCTGGAGTCGTACATTGCTTTTCGCGTTGCAGAAGACAAACGTCCACCAGAGACAGAACATGACATGTCTATGATGAAAATGGGATTCTTCATTTTTCAGCAGTTTGCTCGGCGCATTATTTTTCATCAGCCAAGTCTCTTCATGAAGTCGCTGGAGAAAGTTTCTTTCAAGGACCTCATTCTCAGTGACGAGTTTTCAGTGGAAGACCTTTTCAACTTCTACCGTTTATTCATAGATCCCCTGGCCCTTCCTCTAAGATGGTTCAAGGACGCCATTTTGGATGCGCTTGCTATGTCACGCCATGGTACTGCTGCCAACATAGGCAGGGTGGGTGAGTACAAAATTGCTTCATTGGAATATAAGCTTAATTCTTGTAGAAAACCGATTCCCGCTGCTTGGCGGGTGGGTTTACAATCGAGCACACACGATAAGCATGCCTAACGAAGCCTGGTGGGTACGTGCTACTTCTCAGCCCATCCTGGTCTTGAACTCGTGTTCACAAATGTGTAGCATCTACTCACAATCCTTGAACCCCCGGGCAACATAGAGAATCGTTTCGTCCGCTTGTGTAACAATTTCGACGATCTCATTGGATTCCTTTCCTTTGGTGCATTTGGCTACTTCCCATGTCCGAATTTCTGTATTATCCCCGATTTCGACAACAAGGGATTCGATAGCCCGCGTCTGTCACGAAATCACCTCTCCCTCTCTGGAATCATTGTTGCGGATATGGTGGGTATAACCGTACCCCCACAGTTATGTGGTCCCATCCCGACATCACGTAGAGCGACAAGGCGGAACTGTGTTGTCTGGGCCGAAATCGAATCGCGGGCGTACATGTTTGGCGCGGTGCGGAGCGAACAGGATCCATTCGCAGATGCGTTTCTACGCGAGCTTCGAGCGCGCCCAGACCTATTCCAGGTCGTCCTCCGTTCCGAAACTGCCCCCGGCCGGCAGGTCGAGACGTTCGGGTCGGGGGCCTCGAACGACGAAGCGCTGCCCGCGCTCCGTGCGCGTCAGTTTGAGGCCCCGCCGTCGCCCTCTCCACCGATCGTACCGCCGTCGATGAGCGCTAGTTGGACAGTAGCGCGGTCTGCGGTGAACCTGTTGTACGGAACGGAGGAGGTGATACCGGGGTACCTGACCGTCCTGGCGCGCGACCTCAAAGGCTGGTTCTTTTCCTTCAAGACGTTCCCGGTCACGTACTTTGTCATCCTGGACACCGTCCCAGGCCGGGACGTGTCGACATTGGCGAGGAACGTTTCGTGGGCTGCACTGCGCGCGGGGGGGTATGGCGAGGGCGAGTACACGCTGCGCAAGTATGCGGTGGCGTCGGACAAGCTGTTTGACAAGTGCTCGCGAGAGCGGTTGGGGTGGATGCCCAAGGAGATGAGCTGGTCGATCACGCGGATGGAGGACCAGATAAACGAGTGCGGTTTGTGACGATTCGAGGAATTCGCTGCATGACCAGGAGACTTATACTCGCATGCGTTGCGACTGTCAGTGTGTTATCATCTTTGGTGTACTGACTTGTTGTACGATAATGGGACCCATGCAATGCCGTTGATCTCGGTGTTCTATCTGTCAATCTTTTGTAAACTGCGCTATGAAGTATGGTCGTGTGAACCACAAGTAAATGCCCGCCAGGAGCCGCGACATGCTCGAAGAAAATAATCATAAAAAGTGCCATAGATCCAAGGATCATAAATCTGCATCTCAACAAGCCTCGTCACCCCTGAACCAAACACACCATCTCTCGAGATGACGAGATCTCGCGCATGATCTAGCACACGCTTGTCCAGCTGTACCCCGACACTATCCTTGTTGCGCCAAAAACGTTCTCGGATCTAGCGAGCTGATTCCCCGCTTGCCAGGGAGGCCCACGCTGGGGAAATCAGCGCGTTCACCGTCGCGGAGGTACCGTTCCTGCGGGATAGGGAATGCGGCCACTGCAGGAGCCTCCATAAGACTCTCTACAGGGGTGTACGGCGCTGTCGACGTGGACTGCGACGTCGCAGAAGAGACGATCGACGTCCGCTTTGACGTGCGACGCGGCTTCTTCTTCACCGACGTTGGCAAGTGCATCTCTGTCTGCGGATATGAAACGGACTGATGGGTGGTGCGGGAAGGGAACGTGTTGATGTGCGAGGCGTCCCCAGTAGAGAGCGATGCGGAGGTACGCGAACGTGACTCGGAACCCGACACACTCAACGCCGCAGAGGGGCTCTTTTTCCGCGCGTAGAGTTCGCCACCCAGGTCTGCATCGTCGGCGTCTCCAGAGTGTGAATCACCGACACCATCCCCACCGAGCCCGTCCGGGTCCGGGCGGCCCGAGACAACGCTAGGCGCAACGCGGTGGGGCGGGAGCGGCACGGAGATAGCCCCGTCCCCGCTTCCCTGGAAGCCTTCAAACGTGTCCGTGTCCGTGCGCGGAGACCCGCTGGCGACCGACATGAGTGCCTCGGCCCTCGCGCGTGCTTTACGTTCTTCTCTGCGTGCCCGCCGTTCCGCTTTCCGGCGTGCCCCTTCCGCCGCCTGGAGTTGCAGGCGCTGCGCAGCCAGCGCCGCAAAGTGGTCCGGCGACGCCATGCGCTCGATCGTGCTCGCATCGAGCGGGGCTGCGTCCGAGTCGAGCGTGGACGACGAGGCGGTAACCAACGTCCTCGCCTGCCTGCCGGATGGTCCATCGCCGTCACCGTCGCCGTCATCGTCGAGGTATATCGGCGGGCGGCCAAAGAGCGTGTACCCGAACAGGGTGAGCGAGAACTTGGGTCGTCGTCGACGGTGTTTTGCCCCGCGGCGCGCGACGACGCCCGGGTGGGAGTGGAGCGAGAGTGCGTCCGAATCCGAGTCACGGAGGAGGTGCTCGAGGTCGTTGCCAGACGACGGGTACCCGTGGGTGGTAGAGCGTGGATCGGAGAGCGCTGCGCCCACGGACGGGTTCGAGATAGGCTTGGAGCGCGATCCAGTGAAACATGGAAGACATGAGGCAAAGGCCGCACGAGCGCCATCGGTGTAGGAAAAAGTAGCCGCCATCCTAATCCTTCGAGTGCCGACCGTTTCTTTCTGACACAAAAAACAAGAACAAAGGGCCAGACGAGAGGGAAATTTAAAGTGCGGAGGTTGTGTGGGGATGTGTCGTCGTCAAGTGTCGTGGCTGTCGCGGCGAGAAGAATTGCGGGCAGACACGAGGCGACACTGCACGTTGTGTTTCAAGAGCATTTTTGGCTTTCTTGGCTGTGCTAGGACGAGCCTAATGGCGGTCTCTGCCGCCGCCTGGCACCCGGCAAGCGGACAGGAAGACACCAGAGCTCTACATACCAGAGTTCAACGACTGAGACATAATGTATGTTCTTGAACCTCATAGCCCTACAATTACTGCAGTCCCAAAGACAGCCTCTCAAGTCTGAAAAGTGAAAAGTGTTTGAACATAGTCTGTTGTAAGCCTGTCACGCCTACGTCACGCATATGAATAGTCGATAGTCCCATCTTGTACCCGTACGTTGTCGTCGCACCCCCAACAGAGCGTGGTTCAGTTCTATCGTGCCCGCCCTTCTCAGCCTTTCCACCGTTGGCCACGGTTGGCTTCCATTTGTGTGTTATTGCACCCAAGTTGCAATTGCCGCGGTCGACGTCACCGGCGCAGATTGCGGCATTCCCAGTTATCCTTTTGTGCCTATCGAACGTTTGAAAAGCCCGGTGTGTCGACTCGCTCAACCCCCCCTCCTCGCTCAACTACCTCTTGGCGCGATGTTGGCAAGCGAGTTCTCTCACGCTTTATCGGTCTTCTGTACCAACCCACTCGTATACTGTTCTAGAGGAGGGTACCTTGGAGCTTCACGTCCACTCACCCGCGTTCGAAAAGGAGTGCGTCATGTGCTCCAAGAGGATTGGCAAGCCCCCGCCTCCCCTCATCCGGCGACAGCAGTCTCTGGGAGAAGGGTTCCTCCACCCTTTCTTCCGCCGAGTCCCCTTGCTGCAGTGTCCCCAAGCTCGATGCCCACCTTCACGGGGCCCTAAGTTGATCTTCTGGACATCCAAGGATGCTTAGCACCACAAGGTCGTCTTCATGGGCCCCCACGGCTTTCACTGACTGCCTCGTATGCCATATTGCCACCCTGGCCTGCATGCTTGCTTGGCGTCTTTTGGAGGAAGCTGACAGCGAGGTTGGAGGGTGGTGGCCACGCTGAGCAGGTGACGCTCGAGCTGGAAAGAGACTCGACGCCAGCTGAGCAAGGGACGAACGGCAATCGAGGAGCTCGAAAAGGTCTTTGTGAAGAGGTCGAATCAGGGACGGAGCCAAAGGACCAAGTCATCGGACACGTCGTCTGGGCACCTTCCGTCAGTGTTTCTACCGCTCCTCGTAGTTGTATTTGCGCCGTCGGGCTCGACCGGGAGAGGTTCTCGCAGAACTTCGTGCTTGACTTGGGTGCGCGTTAATCCTAGACTATCCGGGTACTTGTGACTGACAACAAACCTCAACGGCTGTTTGACGGGGGCATTCACGCAGCTGGGGACACAGTGGGGCACAGGGGCCCCTTGCAATTACCAGGTAAGACAATTGTCCTACATACGGTACTGGACCCCAAAAGAGACCCCCCACACACAAAAAAAAGATACATCATACCGTATACATACAGTCACTCTACATCACATCCATCGCCGTCAATCGCTCGCCATAGATCCCTTTCCCCCACCTCTCCGAAAGGAAAAAAAACGGCCGCATGTCTCTGCTGCTTCCATTCTTTTCATCCCCGCCTTCCCGTTGTCTCTTTGTCTTTGCCCCGGTTGCTCGCACGTCGTTCCACTGGACTGCGGTCGGCACGACGGACCAACGCGAGGCGGACACCAACGAACAAGACACCACCCGCCAACGCGGCCGCCTGGATCCCCCCAAAAGACACGTGAGCCAACGTCCGCCGTCCAAAACGAGACGAGACCCAGACGTACCCCACAAAACAGTGCGGGCGCCCACCATAGATAACGGCCCGTCAAGAGGGCACCACAGATCGGAGAACCTGTCCAGAAAAAGGGGGTAGACCCGTGAGCACACCTAGGGGAGGGGGACTTTGGATCCTCTCGCTCTCCACTCACCTATCAAACCACCAATACCTTTTTTTCGGTGGGACAAGCGCACGTCAGCAACGAGGCGACAAAAAGGAAGGCGGACAAGAAAAAGAAAAGTGACATGCCGGTGATCGCAAAGCCCACGCCCATTCTCACTCTGTGTATATAAAAAAGGACGAGTAGCATATGTCAGCCTACCACCCCCAAATCGGTAGCAGCGATAACCCAAAAGGAAACGGAAGACAGAGAGGAAGAACAAGGACGCACCCGAGCTCCGCAGGATCGGACGTGAGCCCCAACATTGGGGCCATCATAGCAATGTCTATATCACAGTCGAACGCGCGCGCTCAGCATTCAAAAGCACGCACGACCACAAATGCAAAGCCGCAACTCACTCACGCCGGAAAACAGGCCGTACAGGACCCCGAGTATCACAACGCTGGCCGCCGATCCGAGCCAGATCATACCGATGATCAGGATGGCGCATAGAATGGTCGTCAGGATCGTCAGGTTGACGACGCCGACAAACGGGACCACGATGCTAGCCACGAAGCGTGCGATGCAGCTGCCCACGTTGATGATGACCAACTGGCATGATCGTAGCCTACTGTCAGTCGAACACGGTCACGTCGCGGGCGCATGGGAGACGCACAGAGTAAAAGGCAAAGGAGTCGCTGAGCCCATGTCGAATGGAGTCCAGCTGAAAATAAAAGAATGGGTACATATAGGCCACCTGGAAGAGCGTAAATCTAAATAAGGAGCAAGTCAATCCTGGCATCATGAGGACGAAATACTGCCGTACCCAATGATCGTTAAGAGCGATGGAACCTCGGTAAAGCACTTTTTCGTTGCCTTCCAGAAATTCGGGGAAGGCGCCTCCGTGCGTACGGCACCATACCGAGTACGCACGAGGGCGCATGAGAGGAACAATAAAACGGTGATAAATGCGGCACTGATTCGAACGCCCAACTTGAACCCGAGAGGGCCGTTCAACAACTGATTCAGCATGATGGTGTTCACGACACCGCCGAGCGGCACGCCCGCGGAGACGATGGCCATCATGATCGTTCGCCGACGCTTGAAGTGGTGCGAGAGCACCGCAAAGCTGGGGACGTACATTAGCCCCTGGCCGATCCCAGAGGCGAGTCCCTGAGCGAGCAAGACCTAGTCGACGTTCGGACGCATGCAGGAGGAAATGTGTTTTTAAAAGACCATACCTGGTAGTATTGTCCTGGTTTTACGAGGGACAACATAAAAATGGAGAGAGACTGGAGGACGGCACCAGCGATGTACACGTGATGGCTAATGATGATGAGATTTTACACCGGCGATGTAATGGCGCCAGCCTCACAAATATCCCTTATCAAACAGCGGGCCGCACATTGGGCCCACGGCAGTCACGAGGAACGTAGCCAAACTTCCGACCCATCTGTATGATATTATGGCGGGGGAGGTGATAATATATGGAGTTGCTTACGAGACAGCCGACGGACTCTCGTTTTGAAGGTACTGTTGAGCATAAAAAGCTAGCCGTGTCCCCAGAGATCAGGCCAACGCATGCGCTCATGTCAAAAAAATATTCACATTGATATACGCCAAAAGCACTCGTGTACCTGTTCGAGGATGAGCGCACAGGAAGATGTCACTCGTGAATCACCCACCCAAAGCCACAGAACTGGGCAAGAAACCTGCAGAGACGTTGGTGGATATATGCGCGTTGACCCGAGCGATAAGGAGAGTCTCACCCCCCGAATACTGTGCACCATGCTTCCATGCCACCCTCGGGAAGATCGGGTTCTGTGGTGGCATGAGGATAAGATGACACCGTGTTATCCACAGAGATCTCCTTTGTAGGTGAGGGCGAGTCCTCCAAGGAGCCAAGGTCGGGAGAAAAGGACGACATTTTTTCTCTGGGGGAGTGAATCCAGGAGAGAGCCTTGACTCAGGGTGTATAAAAGCCCGTTATGCGTATGCATGATAGAAACTGGCAGCCAAGTGGTTAGAAAACCCCGATACGTTGTACGTCAATTCCGTCGGGCGGTCTACGGAAGCACTTGATCGCACGAGGCACAACACTCGTCTTTACGACCGAACGGGAGTGCGTCAACGCCACCGATGACGTTTGATGACGGGCAAGCTGGTGGTGGTGAGAATGCAAGCACCATATCAGGGCGCCAGGTAGGTGATCTGCTAGGGGTGAGGTTGGGCTAGGGTGTGAAACCGTCAGCCCGTAACAGAAATTTACATACACTTACCTCTCTCTCTCCTGGTGAGAACGACATGTTGGGGACCTCCTGACGTTACTGGGTACAGCAAGCCGAAATTCGTACCTCATTCGTACACGATCTGGTGCGAATCGACCGGGAAAGTGCCCATGGGCGCACATTCTGTAGCCTGTATCCTGTGTGTGAGGATGGCCCAGACCGATCGCTTGGGCCGTTGCACAGCCACTGAGCGTGCTGACTCAGATTTGGGATCGTCGCGCCATTCTGTGTGACGGCGATGGTCGCGTACTACGACGAGATCGAGATCGAGGACATGAGCTGGGACGAGGACAAGGGCGTGTTCCACTACCCTTGTCCTTGTGGCGACCGCTTCGAGATCTCTCGCCAGCAGCTCGCCGACTACGAGGACGTCGCGACCTGCCCCAGCTGCAGCTTGATCATCCGTGTCATTTACGACCCGGTGCGTGCCGTCGTCGTCACGTCTCGTGCGCGCGTGTGTGTTCATCGCTTCTTGCTAGCTTGATTTCGAAGAGGAACCCCCGGACGACGAGGCACAGCAGGGGGAAAACAAGGAGGACGACGAGGAGGAGTCGGACGAGGACCACTTTGAGGACGCCCTCGACAGGCTCACGCTCCACGACGAGCACAAGCCTGCAGTAATCGCCGTCTCGGCCTGAAAGGAGCCCGTTCCCCCACCCCACTCCTCTCTTTTCGTCCCACTCGTATATACAGTACAATCGAGTGCGTTCGCCTCGCCGTCGTCTCCTACAGTCAACTAACCAGTTTTGACGATAGATGGTGCCGCGCTATTTTTTGTTTTTTTGCTAGGCCGACGTATTGATCTTGAAGAGCGAGATTTCTAATGAAATCGGTTCTCCCCTGTTGAAGCGATGATCTCTACCCGATGAGAACGTCGGGACACGTCACGCGAGGTTGCGATCGCCCGTTGCAGTCTCAGTGATTACGGATGGCCCGTTACGTTTCCCTCCCTCCCCGGCTCAGGAACGTCGACGCCAAGGCACCCCCATGGCTCCAATCCGTAACTGCGGCACATAGCCTCTACATTATTACCCGAGAGGACTGTAAATGTCACGTCTGCATATCTGAGACACCGTCACACGGCCCTGAGGATGGCCCTATATGCCCAAGTGTGGTGACACAGACGCCGACAAACTGACGGGCTTTGCTCGCTGCGCAGGGCATGGTGTCGTCACATGGATCATCCTGGCGCTCCATGGCGACTAGAACGTTCCAACAGACGCACAAACCTGACACGATTGGAATCCGGCGACTGAACCGTGGGTTCTCTGACAGTCCCTCTCCAGGAATGTGTCGTCCTTCACGATAGTCGGGTACCTTGGCCATACGATAAACCCATGCGGTCCGTCGTGGTGACCGGTCGGACACACCGAGTCGCCAAGCTGTCTCGTTCACTGTCTCATAGATGACCGTGACCGATGCGAAGCCATGTTACCCCATATATCGTATGGGGTGTTCACACGGACCTGCAGTTCACATCATCCCGTTGTGCCGGACGTCGCGCATATCTAATGAATACTGCCTGGGTATATGGCGCGCATTGCGGCTATCCAAATGGCAGGACAGGCTCAGAGTCCACGAGTGCGTAAACCCTTATCGGTCCCTCACCTTGGCATCGATGCGAGGGCGCACCAATGCAAAACATTGGATAGCGACCGGACGTGGATCGGACGCTAGCACTCCACATGCTGTGTGCATGATGCTATAAACGTACAAGGCGCCGCCACCCCAAATGAAAGGAAGATGAAAAAAAACAAGAAAGAGCCCAAACAATATACGAGCCATATATTACCGTGTGTCAGCCACGGACGCCGGCGTGACCGCTACACCATCTCTAGGATGGTGATGCGCCAGCTCGTCTTGCGCCACGAGTGGTCGTGTGGAAACTTGCTCCGCACGTACCGTATGCACAGCTTCCCCGTCAGCTCGTCCCAATCTTGTGCATCGCAGGACAGACCGCCCTGTTCGGGAGAGAGGTCCTCGTGATCGACGACAACCCTGTCGATCGTGCACTCCTCGTTGCGAGGGGCAGGAAGCATGGCCGTTTCAATGAGGTGATTCGAGCCCACCAAGGAAGGCAGCGAACGGTGGATACGCAGCGGCCAGAATATTCGCTCCGAAGTAAAGACCGCCGGGTACGTGGTGCTGTACGGCGTCGGGGACGAGAACTTGGCACAGTCACGTCAGTCGCCCGATAAGGAAAGGCATTTAAAAGGGAGCGCATACCTTGTACGTGGCTATCGTCTTCCCGTTGGGTTTTGGGCTGTCCATTTCGGGGTAGACGAACCTAAGCTTGCCTTCGTATAGCGTCACGATGGCGCTCTCGTGGAACACGCGAAGTATTCGGCCGAAAGAGATGTTTTCGGGAACGTACTTCCACACCGTTGGCAGTTTTAATGGAGCGGACTGGCATCCGGACGTCAATACGTCGTCGGAGATATCATAAGCCGCCATCAGCCGCGTGGTTATGAGTAGCAGTCTGGGCCGCTTCCCGGATAACCGCAAGTCATAGCGCACCTTGAAACGGAACAGTTTAAGCGAGGGACAACAATAACCTGCTCCACATGGTCGAAACGTACCATCAGTCTCCCATCATGTCCCGCGGGACAATCGATCTCGGCAGTCACGTTCTTGGCTAGCTCGACATAGTCCTCCTTGAGTTTCATGATCTGGACCATGTGCTTGCGCTCTTCGGTGATCCATCCGTAGACGAGGTAGTCCCCAGCGACGATGTGATTCCTCGTCCGGAGCGTGGTATGGACCTTGAACGTGATCTTGATCGACGGCGTCTTCGTGTCCAAGTGGCAGATCGCATACGTCCGCCTGGAGAAAACCGTCTACCGAGAGGCCCACGACGCGAAGACGGTCCCAAACCACTCACTCGTTTTTGACAAACGTCCGCAAGAGCATGAGATCGTCGCCTCGGGATGACTTGTACGGGCCGTCTCGCAGGCCGAGGTGGAGCCAACACCACTCGCTCTGCAGCGTCACGGAGGTGGGCGTCGGATCAGACGTGCCCGACTTGATCGCCGGTGGTCTCAGCATGCAAATGTTGGAGTGCCGTAGGGGGTTGAGCGTCCGGCTGTGGAAGAGCAGCACCAGCCAGTCGGTGCCGGGGACGAACTTCATCCCCTGGAAGACGCCGGGAAAGTCGAGCGGGAAGGAGTAACTCCGGATGGGCTTGAGGGACCCCCTGGAGAAGGCGGCATCGATGCGTCCGGTGGTGATGAGTTGGCGCCGGATAACGTCCGTGGGGGCGTGGTGGAGATGTGGGTAGGTCTTGGGCAGGAAGCGGTGCTTGACGAGCGCGGTGTGCCAAACGTGGTGGTACTGGGAATACCGGAAGAGCGTCTTGCAGGTCTTTTTTTTCCCAGACGGTCAGACGGTCTCGTCCGTGACAAGAGGAGGGCGACCCACGAGGCTCAGCCGGACGACGTCCGACGGCGACAACAGGCTCATGATGATGAACCACAGGTCCGCGACGAGCCCGGTTTGCTCGCCCTCGTCGTGGCCTCGCATCGCGGTGGTTGGCGAGTGATTGGCTTGGACCGATGAGAACTTTCAGCGGGCTTTATCTATCGCTGTCCGCGAGTCGATTTTTATAGTATCGCCTGTGCGGTCCATGGATGCGCTCCGAAGGTGATCCTGGTTTTGCCACCATAACGCCCCAGGCCATCCAGATAAGCGAGCCTGCGAAACTCACACAACCTGCGGCTCCCTCACCACAGCGCTCAGCATGGCTGCTGTGGCCGTCGTGGTCGAGCGGGACGACACCGGCCGTGTGTTCAGGGTGCCCGTCGCACCGCAGCGCACACAGGCCACCGTCGCTCCCAAGGTGCGGGGGACCTCAGCAGTCGCATGCGAGAAAACGTGTGCTAAGCGGAACACCCATAGGCCCTCCCCAACGCATCTTTTTCCCCTCAGGATCATGCATACGCCGCACACGCAGGGTCGGCGTCCCTATACCATGTTCTTTCCGACCTCTTTCTTCCCGCCGGGTATCCTGCGAGCGTTTCTCCAGGTAGAGTGTGTCCCTTCCGGTCGTGGAAACCGAGTCAGTAACCAATCTCGCACGCCCTAGACTACCTCGAGTGCGTGTGGCATGCCCAAGTGGGACGCCAATGTTTGAATGATCTTCAGCTATCAGACGTACAACGCCCTCCAGGCGTTTTGCAACTCGCTCTCAGGGCTTTTGGCTTCTCGGGGTGCCCTAGAAGGTATCTTTTCCTTCATATCACTATCTCTGTCGGCGGTATTTATATGTGGCCCCACAAGGCGTTGGAGTGGGTAACGCCTCCGTCTCGGCCACCCACGCCCTGCTGTTGACAGTCCTGAAAGACGTCTTTTCTCGACTTACAAGTCAGTCATCCCCCTCCAGCATCCCGCGTCCGACGCTCACAGCCAAATCTGCTGGCCAGCCATCCTCGGGGCGTATTATTTCGGGACTTCACTTTACCCCGAAACCAAAACGTTCCGATATCTTGCAGACGTGTTTAACGATGCGTCCACGGTGCTCGACACGCTCGTTCCTTTCATCGGATCGATGGATCTGTCAACGTATTGGTCCGTTCTCCCGTCGGGCGCCACACTGCAAATAGTATCGCTGTGTTTGAGCGGTGGCTTGACATCGCTCTGTGCACTTGTGGCCGGTGGCTCAAAATCAGCGCTTACGAACCATTTTGCGTCCCCGTTGACCGGAAAAGGCGACGTGGGCGAAGTCAGCGCAAAGGACGCGAGCAGGGAGACTGTTGTGGGACTGTCAGGGATGCTGGTAAGGCGTGGATTGTTGCCTGCGCCCCATCACTGACGGATGGCAGATTGGCACGCTTCTGATACGCTACGTCAACACGCGCGCCTTGACATACGTGGTCCTTTTCGCGTTGGTCGGGGCTCACCTGTTGCTCAATTACCTCGCCGTGCGGTCTGTGGTCCTCCGTACACTCAACAGGCAGCGCGCCTGTATCCTTTGGACGAGCTTCAAAGCCCCAAATGGTGCGCGCAACGCGAGAGCGCTCACGCCTTCCGAGGTTGCTTCCAAAGAGGCGCTGTTTGGGGTCCCCAGCACTGTTCGTGATGCATTCACGGGCCGCACCTTGGGTCGGTGTATCTTGGGGACCTCGTTCCGGGGCATTACCTCGCAGTGCACTGTAGAGCACGTCGCACGCGCACTAGGTGTTTTCGAAGACGAGCGGTATGTATTGTGTGTAGCCGATGGGAACCGCCGAGGGCCGCGGAGATTCACCACATTGGTTTGCTTCAAGGACGGACATCGCTCGACGGATCGGCTTCAGGCTTGGATCCACGCTGTCGAGGTTGCGCGCCGGCTGTGTATGGAAGACGGTGCTGATCCAGCGGACGTCCTGCGCTCGACGTTGTTGGCGATCCGCGAGGCACTGCCTGATTTCGTGCGGTGTCTGGGCGAAGCCGGCTGGGAAACGGGGGGCGATTCGATGATGTTTGGCTCGCCCAACCATTTAATATTGGAGATAATGAACGGTCCGGGGGACACGTGTGTCGATGACGAGGATAAAAAGACACAATGAGCTGCTGTGGAGTCCACAGGTGGACGTTACGTTGTGCCTGCTGACGCTGTATTTTCGCTCTGCGGCCGCACAAAACGATTCCTGTTTGGGTTATTTCTGGGCTGGGTGCCCTTTGGTTTCGTCCGTGAGCCCATCGTATGAGGGAGCCTTGTAGGCCTTGTTTGATGGGGAAGTGAGGACTGCCAGGAGGGCTTGAAACATTGCAATGCTTCCTCGGCTGCCCGAGAAGGGGGCACTGCGCGCCAAGGGCCGTCGCTCTACCGTCGTTCCGCGACGGGGGATTTGACTTTGTCCACGCGTTGTCCATGCGTTCATATAAAGACAGGATCCACGCAGCAATGCCGCCAACGCTCCCATCTCGCAATGTCTCTTGCGAGCCAGCGCCGTTACTTTATCATCATCCCGTTATTCTCTGCCTTCATATGGTTTTCCACTCTCCTCGCGATGCTGCTGACCTGGCTCATCTCCGGGCGTCCAGACTACGTGGCCGGGCAGGTCAAGATTGCCTACATTTCTGACGTCGGCGCGTCGTTCCTCAAACCTCTCTTCGTGACCGCATGCTGCATCACCGGACTCGGTCTCTTCATCTCGCTCACCCTCGAGCGTCTTCTCCGACACCAAGGGAGGCTGCCCCCCGAGCACCGCAGACGCGAACGCGTGTTTGGGCGCCTCGCCATCGTCGGCGCCCTCATCGCCATGTGTGGTCTCGTCCTCCTGTCGGGGCTCGACACGAAGCGGTACCCGACCGAACACGTCTGCTTCCTGCTCGTGTTCATGGTCGGCGTCGGCCTCTCCGCCATCTTCACGGTGGTCGAGTTCCGGTGGCTCGCGCACGACTATCCCGAGGTGGACAAGCTGCGACGGGCGTACCTCGCCAAGGCGGTCGTCGGCCTCACGCTCATCCTCTTGGCGATCGTGTTCGCGGCCACGTTCTTCACCGCGCCGAACGTGGGCGGGGTGATCGAGTGGACGATCGCGTTCGGCTTCACGCTCTACCTGTTGACGTTCGTGTACGACTTTCGGATGGTGGCGCCCCGCGCGGGCAAGGTCTGACGTGGCGTGGCGTTTGGGATACCTTGGGACTTGGGTGCGTTTAGCATCGCGGTGTCACGTTGCAGGGTGTTGACGACCATCTGCCCATTTCGTTTAGCGCTGTAGCATTAAGCTGAGATAGTTTGTACGATGAGCTAGTATCTGGGAGCGTAGCAAGTGGAGCGGGAGAGATTGTGTGAGAACGGATGAGTCATCATGAGGCTGATTGTCGCTGCTGCTCTCGACTGGCATAGGTCCGTACGAGTACGTCGGTCGATTGCACCATGTGCATTGTTCCGCGTGGCAATGAAGCATGCATGGTCTTGTATCAACATACCCTCACAGAACAACAAGGTGATGCCCTCCACATCCGTTTACGCATCGCTTTCGGCAGCGTCACGTCTTAGTCCGCATCCGCAGAGTACTACTGGGGGAACACGCACGTGGCCGGGCGGTGGGGCAGTGAGCGCTCTCGGGCCGTCTTCTCCGAGTGGTACCTTCTCACTGCGCATCCGGTCAGAGACGCTTTGACAGATTCTGCCTCCGACAACACCGAGTCGAAGCACAGCTCACAAAGACTCGGGGATTCCGGGCTCCTTGAGAGACGCGTCGACGTGCGACGGATTCCGGTCGGCGTTTCCCGGAAAGAGCCTCTGCGTGCGTCGCACCGGCGTAGGACAGTGCGGCTTTGCTTTTCGGTCACGTGTGACCGAAACGTGTAACACGCTGTGGAGGGGGATCTACTTGACGAATCCACGTCCATCGAGCTATCAAGGTCCGTCTGTGACCGGCCTCTCGGAAGACGGGATCCGTTTGCCCAGCGGTACCTCTGGTATCGCGATCTCGTTGCTTGGTACATCATGTCCGCGTACGTTGGTAAGGAACGCGGGGAGCGACGTGAGTGGTTGGATGGACCCGAGGATACTAGAGAAAGAGAGCAAAAATGTGGTACCAGCTGTGGCGTCTCCGACGAAGAGGACGACCGATGCGAGGTCTCGTGAGTGGGTGCTCGTTGCTACAAACGGCTTTGTGTCGGCCAGTCGTCAGCCCATGAACAGGGCCCCACGACCTTTTCTGACGGTCAGGATCTTTGGTATCGGTATGTTGCAAGGCTTGTGCTTCATCCGCTCAACACGCACATTCTTTTCGCCGAATCGTTGTTCAGGCTCTGGCGTACATGTCTCATGTGGGGATTGTTCTAATAACGAAGTGCCCCAGAGGTTACGTCGCTTGATGGACGGCTCGAACCTCTACGAAAACGGCTGGCATCTACTTGGTCGGCTGACGGTGGTGGAATGCTTTCCCCGAACCAGAAACGCTCCAAAGTGGAGGTCAATCGTGTGCTGTTCCATTCAAGGTTTTCAGCTTGTCGACGGTGTTTCCTCTGGGACGGCGTGATCGTAACTGAAGTGCCGAGTCGAACAGCGGCTCCAGAGCAAACCCACGGGGAGCCTTACGACCTTTTCAAAAACCGGATGTGTACGCATCTGGGACGTGTGGAGTTCTCTCCGTCCCCCTTTATTGGGCCAGGGATTTATGCTCGTGTAGGTGCTCGGGCGCACTTGGAGATATGGTTCGATTGATGAACTTACGGATCGTCGCCCGCCGCCGCCACGTGGGCCGTTGCTGCCCGCCTTGGGTTGCTCAGCCGCTTTGAAAATGCACACCGTGACCACTTTGAGCTCTGCCACATGGATCGTCGCCCGATCACTCCATGTCACCACTTGAACGTGTTTGTCCTTCTAATCCTATTCTTCGAAATGATGGGTTGATTGTCAAGCCCTATAATGCTCGGCAAGGGGCGTAACGCCCCACAGGACAATAAACGAGGAACATACACAAAACAAAGCCCCATGATGACTATGCGAGTGTAGTGCCTCTGTTTTTCCTGTGGTGTCGCCCCTCACAAGGGGGCATCCGTGAATATCGATCGCTATGGTGAGCTATGGCGTAGGCACCGTGAGGTTGGAAAGTGGTGGGCGAAACCCGAGGCACTGACTGCCCCCTTGGAGCGAGCTAACTGCGTACCCAACTTAGAAGGAGGCTGCGACGCACGAAGCTCAGCTCGACCCCTCTAAGAAGGAGTAGGCGCTTCAAATTCTGCGGTCGCACTACGAAAGGAGCGCCGCCTCTTGGATATGTGATCCGTGGGTGGGCAGGGCGCGAAAAACGGTCTCTTTGGATGTTTGACACGAGGAGCTCCGTCCAAGTTGCGAGTGAGATGCCCCAAGTGCGTTGAATAGGTTCGAGAGTTCGGTTTGGAGTATCCCTCGCTGATCTGCATAAGTGGGGCGCACACAGATCCGGGTGGGTAACCGTGTGTCAGAACAGTGACGAAGATAATTGCGACCGTTTGGCAAAGCAGTGATGAATAATTGCAATCGTTGAACGCACGGTGTTTGCGCACAGCCACTTCGTCAAAGCGCGTCAGCCACGAAGCCCACTATCGCGGTCCGTCTCC
>JBBPMG010000511.1:0-18432 GCA_038090195.1 Boletellus deceptivus | reverse complement strand
CAGCACCACAGTCCCATCAGGCAGCGTGGTCCATTTGTCGAAATCGATGTCGCACAAAGAGTCTGGACATAAACAAATCAGGAACAGCACCACAATCAGGAAGACGAACATTACCGGTAGACATGTCGGATGGCGAGAGGTAAACAAGATGTATACGGCGCGTGAGGAGCAGGTGGAAGAGCAAAAGAGAGGAGCGTTGTGCCTAGATTTATATATATATAGTATCCCACGCATCGAACGACACAAAAAGACTAGAGATGGAGGAACAGAAAAGGGGAAAGAAAGAGAAAGTAAATCAAAGAGCGATGGCGTTCACGCCACTCAGAAAAAAATCAACGTGCATGCTAAAGAAACGACGTCCACGCCGTTGAAATTTGATGAAACGGATCAAGGGTGGCGTCCACGCCGACAAGGAGAGCCAAAAGGGATGGGATGGAAATCGAGCCCTTCCTAACACACGAGAGGACTGGCAGTCAGGCTCGTGCGCAGGAACAGGCGGGGGACGGGCCTTCTAAGCGATGAAACAAAACACCACGGCAGCGTATCAGGACGAGATGAGCGAGAACGCACTCATCACGCCTCTGTGCGCATCCACACTGGTAACTCTCAAGGAAACATGACGTGGTTGGCGAGCGGCCCGAGGAGTCGCAGGCTTGTTTGCTGAATCAGTGGTCAGTCAGGGAGACCGCGAGACGTGTGGCCGAGACAAGGTTGTGAACCGCACCACAGCCAATGAGCGGTCCCAGCGCCACCGCGACAAATTAATGCCGTGGAAATATATGGCTTGATCTAGGTATGCATTTCCCTGAGGCGAAAACAGATCCGGCTACGGCGATCGTCCACACTGCAGTGCTAGCACCCAACCCACCTAGCTCAGCAGAGAAACATACACAACCAAGTGGAGCGGATCGAGCGTGATCAGTATAAATACAACGGTGATCATATACTACTGAGACTATGCGACAAGTCTAGCAGGGCCGTGAACAAAGAGTTGTCGGCAGCGTGACAAGTCACTGCAACCCAAGTATTATAGCCAGTGATGCGATTAGTTTGCCACGCAGGCTAATTACAAGCCTGTCGTCGTGTGACAGCTGGCTAACCTAGGCCTACACAACATACCACGCTAATAACCATGTCCGATATGCTATTCTCTAAAGTCAAGAGCAGGATCATGGAATAATTTGCCAGCGGACAAAGCATGAACGATCTGGAAAAGGTTCTCCAGGGTGCAAATAGTTCCTGCCGGAGAAAGGATACGAATGAGCGACATCATCAGAATAACCCAATGTCAGGAGAATCTGTGTGGCGATGGCTTTGGCGGCGCCAAGACCGTGGATATCCCAAATGTTGTGATCACCCAGTTTATACCTTTCTGGATGAGTGACCATAAGGGACAGGGCGGTCAGAGATGCAGCATTTAATTCTGGTGTATGATTGGATGAGATGCATTCTTCCATAGTGTCATCTATAAACCGCAAGGGGCCTCAGCCGAACTGTGCACCAATGTCTACCATCCAAAGTGTACACTGGACTTCAAGGATCTTACTCAAGCACAAACGAGCCTTGCGGTCATGGGCCTCATGATGACTTGCAGCAAAACCTGCCCTCCTGCCATCCTTGGATAGTGGTAGGATGCCACTCTCCATGGTGCGATTTACATCAAACAATGGATTTATTACACTAGTCCACAACGGCATGGAGTTTCCTTATCTGGTGATCTTAATCAGATATCAGTCGCTGTGGTGACCACTGATTTATTATCATGGCTCACACCCACTCGAATACACTTTACTAGGTAAATAGTGTGGGAAATGGCCAATACCACGGATGCTCGTGTAAGCTCATTTAAGCTCGTGGAGGGTCGGGGTACACGTTACCACCTGGAGAGCGTAGGATAGGGAAAATCTCACGAAGGCCCGTTTAAGCTCAGGTATGCTCGGGATACACGTCACTAGGTAAGTACTGTGCAAAAAGAACAATATCATGGGCATCGGCTCAGAGCATATCTTACCCTTTCCGACGCACATTACATAAGCCTCCCACTATCTATGTATTACACTATATGCTTCTGACACTTATTCCTCATGCGGGATTATTCATCCATCGGCCCAAAAAATTGAACACGACTCCAACATGACGATGTAAGGTGAGGGGGAAAGCTGATACTTAGTGACGCGTACTGCGAGCACACATGAGCCCGCGCGCGATGTGCACAATCCTACACTATGTACCTAGTATGGTTTACCCCGGTGCTACGCAAGCTTAAACCAGTGTATACGAGTGTGTGTGATATTTGCCTTCTCCTACACGATTGACCTAGTCAAGTGTACCCCGAGCTTATATGAGCATCCGTGGTATTGTCCTTATCCTACGCTATTTACTTAGTAAACATACCACGAGCCTATACGAACCTACACGAGCCTAAACGAGCCTCACCAATTGGCTTTGTCCAACACAATTTGCCTAGTCAAGCGTACTCCGAGCTTACAAGAACTTCTACGAGCATCCATGGTGTTGTCCCTATGATACACTGTTTGTCTAGTAACATGTACCACGAGATAACACACGTATACAAGTGCTTATATGAGCATCAATAGCACTGTCCTCATTCTACACTATTTGCCTAGTAAAGCGCACCACGAGCTTCTAGGACCTTATATGAGCTTGTGCGAGCATCCATGATATTGTTCTTATCCTACACTATTTACCTAGTAAAGCACACTACAAGCTTAAACGAGCATCCATGGTATCGTCCTCATTCTACATTATTTACCTAGGAAAGTGTACCACGAGCTTACAGGAGCCTAAGCGAGCTTATACCAGCATCCGTGGTATCGCCTGTATCCTAGCAAAGCACAACCCGTGCTTTCATGTGCTTAAACATCCTTATACGAGCTTACACTCGCATCCGTAGTATTGTCCGTATCCTGGGCTATTTGCCTAGTAGGGTGCATCCAGAGCCTGAACGAACTTATACGAACATCCGCAGTATTCTGCTTATTCCACACCATGTGCTGAGTACAGGGCACCACAAACTCACCCCGGCTTAAACGAGCTTATACGAGCGTTCATGGTATTGGCCTTATCCTACCCTATGTGCCTAGTCAAGCGTACCCCGAGCTTCCACGAGCTTATCCAGGCATTTGCGGTATGGTCCGTATCCTACGCTATATACCTAGTAAAGTGTTTTCCGAGCTTGCACTACCTTCTGCGAGGATCCGTGGTATTGGCCCAGTTCCTACTCGATTGACTCAGTATAGTGACCGTGCGCTTAAACGAGCCTTCGTAGAATTGGCCATTTGCAATCCTATCTCCCTAACAAGATGTACTGCAGGCTTGTGTGACCCCTGGGCCAGGTTCGGCTACATCTAATGCAGTGTGGTAGTATGGGATGCCCTACCCGAAAGCGCGTCTTCTTCGAATTGTTCATCTTCTACACCGTGTACCACACAGTGTGGATGCCGAGTGCAGCCCAACATTCAGTATATCTACCATTAAATGCTATATACGAGGATCGCTGGTGGCACCAACGATGGCAGATATTTTGCACACGAATCCAAATTGCTCCGCCCCGCTGTCGTGGCTACATTACAGTCAATCACATTGTCACCAGGCGAACTACAATATTGTATCATACGCTGCGTGCTGTAACGAAAACGTGTAAGGGTTCCGAAGCGACCGTATATATTCGTATAGCGTCAACCCGAGGGTATCCGCGAGAGTCCGGTTCTGGCGGTCCGGGACTTGGCGGAGCCATAGACTCGTGGTGGGCGTTCGCTCCACCTCGTTTACGAAGTAATGAGGATTTCCCTCGGCGTCGAAAATCAAGCCGACGTCCATTCGACAAAAGATGTTGAGCGTACACCGATACCCACCTTGATTGCTCTCAGCCTCATACAGGCCTTCCAGATTCTTGTACACGAATGCAGCCAGCTGCTGCATACCATGTTCACGCGCGCTGCTGTGGCCCTCATCGGGATTTCGCAGCGTGAGCGCAGTAACTGGCTTGGTGTCCCGCTCGCGCCATTGCCTTCTGCATTCAGTCGATGTCAGGATGCAAATGCCGCCAGATGATACCACCACTCACCGTATCTCGGCAAGCATGAAAAAGGAGTCTGCCCGCGCACCATTCCATACAGTAGGCTCGAGCTGAACAGTGTGTATCACGTTCACGATCTTACCCCCTATGATGAAGACCCTCCACTCCCCCAGAGTCATCAGCGTGTTGATGAATGTCTGGGAGATCCAGACGTGCTCCGAGGAGGTCGTATGCTCATCGAGGTACGCCCATGTGCGTCGAGACCCGAGATACTGCCGCCGCTCCTCGCTCGCTGGATCATCCCCGATCACGGCGCTCGGTGGAAGGATGACGTACTGGCCGCAATCGCTATGTGTGCGCTTCAGCACCGTGTCCGTGGGGATCGGAACATCCCGCTGGAGCGCCTGGGACCTCGGGCGTTCCCAGCCGTGTATGGTAGCGATGCGGTCGAGGAGCGCTATCGTGGCACCTTTGTGGCCCGCTGCACGCACAGCGGGGACCGGGGGCCAGAATGCCGCCACCGACATCAGGCGGAGGAGCGTCGCTTCGTATAACGTTCGGGACACATCGTCGAGTTCGTACGCAGAGTCGGACGTCCTGTATATACCTTGAAGTCAGTCGAGCCAATCCTGCCTGGGTTCCCACTCACGCATGGTCGATCGTGTAGTCGATCCCCCCAATGATGCACTGCATGGTGCGTATCTCGTCCCATCGGTCTTGATACGCGCGAGGGTTTACGAGCGTGTCTCGGAACATCGTCCAGGTCATAAAATGCACCTCGAAGGCCTTCCGATGCTCCTCCCCATCGTCGACGTGGAGGTTCGAGAAGCACAATGCAACCCAGAGCTGATCGCCATCAAACGTTGTTTGCAGGACATCCATGTGCTTCCGCTTACTCACCCATTCCGTGATGGACACTGGGATTCCTCCTGCATCTACCTCCTCCTGTTCCTTAGCGAGCGGCCGCGCTTGCTTAAATACCGCTCCGTCGAGATGTTTGATCGCATCGTAATCCGCCCTGCTGATCACTCGGCGCACCCAACCAAGGTCTTTGCCAACTCTGGAAAGCGATGTGGAGCATCGAGTGGGATCAGGGACATACAGTAGGCGGAATGTCTCGTGACGTCTTCCCGCTATTTTGCGCACGGTCGGAGGACGGGGCCATGAGCCAAAGGTTGTGGGGACCGGCTGGGGGACAAGGGAAAGTCGAGCGTGGTGTGCGTGGGAGCTCCCCGATGCCTCCCCGTCGCTGGGTGACGCGGAGGTGTCCGGGACATCCTCGTCCTCGTCCTCGTCCATAGACAAATCAGCACTCTGCTGGCTACTGGGATGCTCCTCAGCACTGCCCGTAATCCACAGTGCGACGTACATATTCAGTCGTGCCTCCAGCCGTGGCAAAATAGCTGTTTGCCAAGTTGGAAGGGATCGCTCGAGAGTGGCGTTGATAGTTTCCGGGGTGAATCCAGCATCTTCCATTTCCCGCCATGCTGCCACGTAGTCGTCATCCGTCGCATTACGCACCAACTCCGTCCTTCCAGGGCAGTCATCAGGGCAGTTTGGATGTAGTGCATGCTTCAGCGCATGTCGTCGCCCAGTGCTACCTTCCTTCGGCCACAGCCTTGATTGACAACCTCGACTCATGCATGGCTGCGTGCCACAGGTATGCGCGCAGACGTGGAATCCGACCTGTCGCGCTCTTGTCCACTCCATGGGATGTGATGGGGAAGGTGATCGCGTGTTGGCGACGTGTCTCCAACGTTACAAACATTAAATACGTACCTGCTCCATATTTAGTTCTATTTGTCATATGTGGGACTACCGCGATAGACATTGGCCATGTACTACACTCTCAACCACCATTTTACGTGGTCATTTCAACGAATATTGATCACTGTGGAACTAAGGCTCATTCAAGTATGATCAAGCTCGTGTATGCTCGGGAACACATTTGACCGGATCCGTGGAAGGCCGGATGGATGCTGCCACTACGTCGCGGATGCTATATAGAGTCCCGGGAGCCCTGAGCGATCATTGTGGGGTCTGGATACCCTGGGGCATTAGGCTTCTCTCGAATTCACACGACTTGTCGCGCACGACATTAATCGTGAGTTTGTGCTCAGCGCTCAGCCTCGGCTGCCCCCCCATCTCCTCAGCAAATTACAGAGAGCTACTCGGAGGTCGCACCATCTGACAGAAATTAAGCTTCTGCATGTATCCTGCATTTCCGAAGACACAAAAATTCTAACCAATTATCGGGGTGCGCGGAATATGTGCGGATGATCATTTTATGTCGAGTGGCGCAACCTCTGAGTAGCCTACTGTCATTGGCGGAGGCGACGGGGGACAGCCGAGGCTGGGCAGCAACGGATTATAATTGTTGTGCACGAGACGTAGTGTGAAATAGAGAGTAAACCTGAGGGCCTTTCACCGAACGTCTCTAATTCCGTCCAATGAGTTGCAGACAAACGGCGACTGAAATCGGGGACGGGGCTGCATAGTTCAATACAATTCGATTTTTTCAAGCATACAAAGTACGATCATATACCATCCTACGGCACATCGACATCCATGGCATCCTCCAGCTCACGCCTCTTCTCCTTGAGGCCTGCCTGCGGTCGCTTCACGGGCTTCTTCTTGGGCGGAGAGCGGATTGCGCCAATGTCTATCAGCTCGGTCAGACGTGGAGCACAGTAGGGCGAATGAAGTCCCGCTTACTGCTGCCTGACCGTTCACGTTTCTTTGATGGACCGGCAACTGTGTGGATGTGTCTGGATTAGACAACTGCAATGTGGCGGATCAACAGCAGGGACTTACCAGGACCCCCCGCCGGGTGCGACGAGTGCCCAGATGCACCCTCCTCCGTGTCCCTCCTGCCCATGCCAGTCTTGCCCTTCTCCTGGGTGGGCGCCTTCTCCATGGCTGTTGCCGTCCCTCCCGCCTTTACCCACATCCTCTCTGTTCCCGTCCCAACAGCCGCCTCTCTGTTGGTCTGGGGCGGCTTCATCCTGGGCCTTGGCTTTTGCATACCCGTCTCCTGCTCTATGTCCTTATCTTTTCCCCTCCCTTGCACGACGCAGTCTCCTTTCGCCTTCCCAGCTGGCATGGGCTTCTTGGTGCATGTCAGTATTAATGCGCCTGTCGCCTGAGCATTCCCACTCACCGGCACCTCCACCACCCTCCGCTCCTTGGCCTTCCCTTGGCGATTTCCCTTCTCCTTCTGCATTACCCACTCCTGCGCCTTCCCTTTCCCCTTTCCCTTTTTCTTCTGTATCTGGTGCTCCGCGAGCTGCACCTTGTTGTCCTCACCTCGCGAGGCGTGATCCCCGCTCTGTGAGTCGTCGCCCTCGTCGCCCACGGTCGTTACGTTCTTCTTCTTCCCCCCGCCTGCTCGCTCTTTTCCTTTCCCCCAGCGTGGCATGTCCTCTCCCATCGGATCGAACGGGTCCTTGAGCTCCATGCTCCTTTCCTGCCACAGTGCGGTGTACGGATCGTCTGGAATAAATTAATTCGATGTGTAAGCGTCGCATTAGGTTTGCACATACCAAAATATGGTCGTTTAGCGTCGTCATACCAGACGCGCACCTCCGCGAGGATGTGTTCTGCAAGCTCCAAGTCGTCCGGCGCCTTTGGGACTTTCAGATCGAATCCCATCCCCTCGCCCGCCAAGTACGGGTAGTCATGTGATAATGGCTTGAGGTATCCCGCCACATCTGGTACGAGGTTGGTCAGAGGTTACCATCAAACGCGTGCTGCTCACCGACATCGGATAGCGTCGCCTGATTCAGGTTTGGCTCGCCATCACGCCGCTGTGACCTGTATTGAGACACGTAGACAGGCTCGTGTCTATGGACAACCACCTCAGTCACCCAGAACCGTTCGAATGTGTATGACCGCCAATCCGCATTGAGGGCTGTGCGCTCGTCGTTCAACTCCTTGAAGAAAATCTGTAGTACTTTGTCGATGTAATACAGGTTCTGGGCGAGAGTGACCCAGAACCGGTACGGCTCCGTCTGAAGCTCGGAATCGAGGACGAGGACAAGGGCGAGTGCGGAGCGACGATAGAGCAGTCGCTGGACGAACGGGACATACCATTGAGGGAGGCGCGCCAGCTCTGACGTGTCACCCCCTGTGACCGATGTTGCAATTACTGCCACCAAGGACGAATCGACCTTCGCCCTCTGCTGAGGTGTCGTTTCGATGCGGTACCTTGATCGCAGGATCGTCTTGGCTCTGCTGCTGACTTGTGCCAGCTCTGGGCGGGCGCTATGGAACAAGTTGTAGTTCATCGTAGTGCGATGGTGCGGCGATTGGGACAGTCGAAATGTGCGTGCATATTTCCCATTATGTACTAGGGGCGGTGTGCCGAGGATCCACGACAAGCATTCTTCTTGATCCCCATTCGGGAATGTGCGGTAGGCCGCTATCCCGACGCTTGGTTCCGTGGAGCGGTGTTTGGGTCTGGCATCTAACCGGTCACACCGGATATCTCGACGCCGGCTGCAGAATGCTATGCGGAGGTGCAATTACCATTGTTGGGCCTTCAAAAGCAGTCCGATTTGGGTATGTGGGTGGAGTGTCATGCGGGCAGGCATACATCGATCCCAGTGCCCCATGCAAAACATTGATCCATTTGCCCATCGGTGCGACATGTGAAGCACACGCAACCTGTCCCAATCATCTACATATAAACGTCTACAATCGTGAGTGGACAACGAGCGTAGACGGTCCTCCCGGTCGCTGCATGTCTCTCTGCCCCATGTGAAGCCTCAAACGTTCGCAGCCTCCGAATGTGTATGGTACACCCGGGTGATTGGTAGTAGTGTGATTCGCTCATCTCACAGGTGGACAGCAGTAGGTTACTGTCGTGGGACATACATGAAACGACAGATATACTGCGCACGCCTATTGTGGGATACGGATTACCAATCTGATCTGGCAATCTCAATCAGACATCTGTGGCTGTGGCAGCCGCTTCTTTATTATCAGGACAGTGTAGGGTTGCACCCCACCACGCAGCGTTCTTGTCTCTAATCTGCTATAACTCCCCCGCAATGTCCGACGTCCTTTACGAATTTCCTCACCCTTCTAGCCGGCATTTCGAGGCTATCATCGATTTCGTCAGCGCCCTCCGCTACACCATGCAGTTCGAAGAGGGAACGGACTACGTTGATGTCTTTGAACAGTCTACAAGCGGGGGAGATCCAGAATTCAGCGCATGCGTGCCTGCAAAATACTACATACACCTGCGCCGCTTCCTCTGGCGGTACTACCTGTTATCTGCGTTACTCAAGCTGCCGAGGGGTAGCCACTGGAGGGCGGACATACCGTTCATCGCAATTGCTCGGCGGATGGTAGTTCTCATGGACACCATCCTTGAGCAGCTCTTCACACGGGCGCGCGCGGACCTCGAGGAGCTCGAAGACGATGGCAGCCCATGGTTCAACATGTACTTGGCGACAGAGTACGTCGTCGGTAGGCATGATCCCGAGAGCGTCAATATGTGGAGACGGGATCAAGCGCACGTCGACGAGGATCTCGAACGCCTGGATCCGTTCGCACTAGGTATGTGTGTCGATCAAACCTCACACGGGCGCAATCATTCTCCCATTGCGTGCAGACTGGGACGCCTACGATGCGACGCTGGGACCGAAGCTGGGAGGCGAGCTGTACGGGTGGGATATCGATAGGGTAGGTAAGGACAATGATGCGTGGCTGGTCCTGCTCGATGGGCTTTCTATCTGGTACGATATGCCAGTCAGACGTAGCGCGCGGAAGGGCGAAGGAAGTGAGTCACCATCAACCATCTCATCACCATGTTGACAGTACCGCATAGTTGTGAGGAAGATGGCAGTGGTCACTGGCGTCTGTGGCAAGGCCGGACTCGGGATTCAGTGGGCCAAGGAATCAGAAGGAAGCAACGCCGATGGTTTTGGAGATGTCAACATGGACGATAAAGAAGACACCGTTGAGGAAGCGGACGACGCAGGGGAGGTGGTGCAAGACGACCAAGGGACTCACGATGCGGGCAAGGACAGTGGTGAG
The DNA here is from genome assembly GCA_038090195.1 of Boletellus deceptivus. Lineage (NCBI taxonomy): Eukaryota > Fungi > Basidiomycota > Agaricomycetes > Boletales > Boletaceae > Boletellus > Boletellus deceptivus. The sequence continues at coordinate 8,351 of JBBPMG010000511.1, read as the reverse complement.
AGGGAGGGTGGTAATCCCGACAATTCAAAACAGGCTCCAGGAGGGGGGGTGGAAAATCAGGCCATATCTCGGGGCGAGGGCGCTGGGGAACTAGCGGGTAATGACGCGCAGTTTGGCACTGGAACCGCCCAGGACAGTCGCAAGGACAGTGTGAAAACGATCTCGGAGGCGATGCAGGAACCCCGCGACGACTCGTCTGCCGCCTGGAGTGTGGCAGCCAGCTGTGGAGAACAAATGGATATGGAAATGGAAGTGACACCGGTCGTCCCAGGTGGGTATTCTCATGAAGTCATCTACCTACATGTAGGTTCACTTACCCCGTTCCAGAAGTTCGGGAGGTTCGGAGCGAACGACAGCTGCGCCCTCGACGGTCGAGCCATCTGACGGATGTATCACGAAGAATGGGCTCAAGTAGAAGCGGCTATGGAAGCCGGCATGATACCCCAGTGACCATCCCCCGAGTTGTGGGCAGTCAGCGGTCGACTCCCGCGTCCAGTCAGCCGGAAGCAGTCAGCCGCAACTCAACACCTTCCTCAATCTCCATCCGTGCCCAAATGCCAGGTGAGTACCACTCGTGCGAGTATTGCCCAGATTATGGATTCACTCCGTAGATCCACTGGACGATGCATTCATCCAGGTACCAGAACCGATGCTGGCGACAAGGTATCAGTGATCCGAATGTTATCTCGTCGGTGGAGTATTCGTATCTCCGTTGTATATAATTCGAATCGTGTAATATCAATGTGGATATGTCAATCTTCGTTTACTGAAGCAACATTCGATTCGAGCGCACATGTGCAGATCCAGCGAGGTATTATCGATTACATAGAGGCGGAGAATATAGACAGGCATTGGGTCCACCTGCCAGGGATTGAACTATAGGAGGCAACGCCGAAGGCTAGTCTTGCTTCACAATACATGGATCCGATGGTGGGTCTTCTGTTGCCAAGTGATCTCTAAGTGTCGCTATTTCATCCTCCGACGTATCCTACCACTCTGGGAAATGCGCTTGGACTTCCGTGACTCTATTCGCGGGAATGGATGCAGAGCGCGTCGCATAACCGATAGGGAGTGTTACAGAAGACGGGGGCCCATCGATCACCATTCCGGTAGATATGAATGATCTTCCGTTCTCCCCGCTGACATTCTGTCCCATAGCCGATACCGTCCTGGACGATACATATGCCTTCCTGTCCTGGGGCCTCTGTGGGGACGTCTTCCCCATCCTGATGTTCGCCCTGTGAACTCATTCCGCTCGCAGGGCAAATGAACTCTTGGTGCATATTTAGATTCCATTGGAGGTCGGTCGGTCGCACAATGTGAAACAGTGCGCCCAGCTAGACATATCCACTGCCTTCCGTCACACTACTGGACGTGTCGCACCGTGTCACGACCGAAGTCAGGGTGTTTCAGGAGGATATGGACTAAGATACATGTAGGTAGACTCGGTTACGCACGTACAATGCAACCCTTGCCACACAGTGTGGTCCAGACTTTGTCATGGCCGTGTCGCTTACGATTTGTTCGAACCCTCAGCCTTCAATTGGTTTCGTGTGGACATACCCGGATCGGTTCCAGACGCTCGGAGTAGATTCACAATGATAGCTATAACATGTTGATGTGGAGCACTACGTTATAGACCGAGGGCTTCCTTGATGATGGCGACCTCCTCCATGTGCTGCACGACCTGCGCTTGTGCCTCTCCGATATCGGCTTCTAGAGACCTTGTTGCGGACGCCACCGCCTTTACGGCGGTCTCCATCAACCGCAGCCTGGTTTGCGTCACCACGAGCTGCCCCTCAAGCCTTGTAACCGCGATCCGTCCGTCCTCTGGCGTCTTCGGATCCTGCATCGGTGCTGGTGCTGGTGCAGGGGCATCCGCTGGCGCAATCGGAACCTTCATGGCTGTTGTGCACGGAGTCGCCGCAAGTTCGCCCTCGCTGAAGAGCTCGATCGTGTCGGGCAGCGATAGCTGCTGCTCGCCCGGGCGTGCGCTCGTGGATGCAAGCCTAGCCACCCAGACTGTACACAGTCAGTGGGAAGACGGTATGGGATGGATTTGACACTCACCTGGAGGCTTTGCTTTTGCAGCTTCGGCTGCCCTCTCCTGTGCCACTCTGCGTGCCTTCGCTTGCTCCCGTGCCTTGGCGATGTGTGCCTGATCCCGCCGCTTGGCCTCCTCCTCCCGCTCCCGCCGCTTGGCTTCGTCCTCCTGCTCCCGCTCCCTGGTCGCCTTTGTCGTGCGCGCCTGCTCCTTCCCCTTCATCGCCCGCCCTTCCCTCTTCTGGGTGCGACGCCTCTTGTCTTGAGGTACGCCCGATCGCCCTCCTCGTCCCGACGACTTGATGCACTTGCTCTGCACCCGGCTGCAGGGGTTGCATGTCCGCCCATACGGCCCGATGCACCGGTAGCCCTTCGTCGTGCAATACTCACACGGGTCTTCGTGTTCGACGTCGCTCCCATCCTCGTCCTCGTTATCCTTGTTTTCATCCTTGCCCCCCTTAATGGTACTCCGCCGAACACGCTACAGTCCGTCAGCTAGCGTTGCACGGTGCTGCCACTGTTCCGTACCTTGCGACTTTGGGTGACCTCCACCACTGGCCGACCTCGCGCTCCCGACGTTCCTGCGACGCCATCGGGCGATGCCGCCGTGCTCACTCCCTTGGAGCCTACTGACACCTTCGTCGTCATCGTGTTTGTCGCCGGCGTGGTTGCTGTTGCTGCCTCCTCCACAGCACTCACAGACGGACATTGCCACGCCTTGACCCACGCGTCATGGGTCTCTTGCATCTGTATAATGACGTTACGCTCGTCAGCGGTGAGCTCACCTGGCCTCCCGGCCTCTCCAAGGTCTCTCATGGCGGCGATGAGAGTAGACTGGGTAACGGTTAATTGGTCGCAACGAGACGATGTGTCGTCGCACACTCACCATTCGGACATTCCATTCTTTCACCCACATCTCCTGCTCCTCCCGTAAGTCTTCCTTGTCATCGGGGATTGCCAACGACGACGCCAGCGCCTCTTCCTTCGCCGATATGAACCGTGCGCGAGCCTCCTGCAGAGGCGTCTTGGCCGAGCCTGCATCCCTGTGTTCACAAAGTGCGACGAAGTCAACGAACGCGGACATGGTGGCGAGTGGTGGTGAGACAAAGACTTCGGTAGTGGTGGGGTAACGGAAGAAGGGAAGACGAGAGACGGAGGACGCGTAGCCGACCACGTTAAGACGCGGCTTCGGATTTCACACGGTCACGCACCTGGTCACCGATCTGTAAGCGGGCCTCATGCGACTCGCGACTTACTTGCCGAGCCAGAATCCCAGTAGCCGAGCCAAAAACTCCAATTAGACCTTACATGGTCAGGTACTTGCGAAATCCATGTTGTAACCGACTACTCTCCACCAATCAGATGCCAATCCGTGGTCATGTACAGCCTGAATCAAGCGTTCATTTGAGCTGTTTTGCTGATTAGTAGAGGCTAAGCCACGAAGTCAGTCAGAGCGATGTCCGAGGGTCACGTGCGCAGTCCAGAAATTTCAGATACCGCCAACCTTCAGCTCCCTCACAGTGGCGGAAGTAACGGACTACATCTGCGAGACAGCTAAGATGAAATAAGCGGAGAGGGTTACGAATGCTTCAGATGCAATAAACAGAGGCCTCTGATTGGGTAGCTGGGCTGGATATCTTGGCTCGGCTGCACAGCCGACTGGACTAACTAAACAGGGCGCCAAAATGGCCATTAGGGCTCGCTTCGTTTTGCAGATGTATGATGAAAAAAACTACAACATCAAAATTATACGAGCGAGAATGATTTAGTAGCTTTGTACTTGGCATACCTTCCAGAGATTTTCATTGGATGGTGTATCCTCATTGATCGAATTCGTTTTGACCCCAAACTTCTCACTCTCGCTCACCTAGGTCATGATGATGTTCGTAGCATTAGTAGCATCATGATATCATCTTACCTGGGTTGTCTGGAAGCGCTTGAGAGGGGAAATCGTGATCGAAATATATTCGGCATGGGACAGAAGGGGGATTAATAAACAGAGAGTTTCTCCGCTACCAGTACCGGCAATAATGACACAGTCACGTCGATGTAGTATTGCTAGGGATGCCTCGAGCTGGGACACCCGTGGAACGACACGGTCTTTGGTGAGAAATGATACGATCAGACAAGCCCGGATCGCGTTAAGCCTGCCTTCATTCAAAGTTTCCATGTACTTGAGAGGTAACCGATTGTCAATCGAGTCCGAAGTGGATTGAATTAATACGTCCAGAGAAGCAAGCCGAATCACTTCAAGAAGTATCGCCAAAGGTTCGCCTGTCCATGGCATTTAGTTCACGTTGTTCTCGACGTGCCCAGTAGTGCCCGTTGATCGATTTATGGTGATCACTTATTTGATTCTGACGACCAATGTAAATAATACGGAAGCAGATATCCGAAGAGAAAATACGAGTCATATTATTGGGCAGGGGTCACGTTAACCTGAGAATCCGCTCGCCCCCCTTGCGCCACTCCCAGCTTTACCAGTCCGTCTATCAACGGACCTCATACTCTCCCCCACCATCAGTTCGGCACCTACCACCCGTTCGGAAGTCACATTTCTCACAAAATGTCACATGTCATCACGTAGCGTATATCACCCAACTCCGCGTCTCGCGCTTGCCTATCGTGTTTCAGACTCCACTTCAGCAGGATTTCGGCGAGTGACACCCAGCATGAGGCTGCGTGGCAGAGGCTGGCCGAGCGATATCAAAAAAAAAAAAGAACTACCTCATTATTTTTGTTCGCTCAACTTGGAGGGCTTACATATACGGAAAAAACCGAAACAGGGATAGAAAACTAACCAAAGTGCTGTATTTGTGCCAACCTGGTGCATATTTCCACAGCTTAGTCATAGACTCAGGACTGGTCACGAGTCGTGACCTGAGGAGTGACTGTGGGAAGTCGCGCGTTGCGTGTCATTAAGTAAGGTTCATCGGCTAAACACCGTCTCTAATCTCCTCTTTTCCGCTATCCCACACCACACACACTCTATCGCTTACCACCATGTCCGCGTTAGACGAGTTCCTCGCTCTCTCGCAAGGAAGCGTCGCGGGTCCGACCAAGACGCCCCTTCAGGAGGCTCGAGAACGGTTTGCGGTGGCGAAGGAAGCAATTCTAGGGTCCGTGCTGGCGACTCCAGACGACAAGGAGAACCTGAGAGAGGAACAGGTGATGTGGGTCCGAGAGTGGGAACTCCGAATGGTGAGTGCGTGCATGTACATCTGTCACCAGTAAGTAATTATCCGCAGGCCGCCCTCATTACGTCGATGCGGGCACTCAAGGACTTTGGTGCGTTGGGCGAGCTCACCTCGAACGAACACGGGGCAGTTCAACGGGCACAAGATGCCCATGACACATGGGTGGCGGCTTGGAAAAAACCATCGGTGAGCACCGAGCAGAAAGCAGCAGCGGCGGCGACGGGAACGGCGACAACGACGATGGAAGACACGTTGGAAGCGGTGGCGTCACCCGCAGTGTCGACAAAGGGGTCAAGAACGCGTGGTAGACCAGTGGTGGAGATCTCCGTGGGTCGCAAGGTGTGCAACAGTAACATTTGAGCGCAATGCGGCTGACCAAATGTAGCGAGCACGACAAGCGCCCGCCAAGGACGAAGACCAGGACGAGGACGACAACGACATTGAGCACGAAGAGCCGTGCGATTATTGCGCGAAGAAGCGGTTCCGATGTATCGGACGGTATGGGCGGACTTGTTACCCGTGCGGCAAGGTCAAGGAGCGATGCATCAAGTCATCTGGGCGAGGGGGGTGCGTGGGAGTACCTCAAGACAAGAGGAGGCGGTCCGAGGCAACGGAAGCGCAGGTGATGAAGGAGAACGACCAGGTGCAGACGGCCAAGGACAAGGCGAGGGCGGCGGAGGAGAAGGAGCAGGTGATGGCGCACTGCAAAGAGGCAGCGAGAGTAGCTGCGGCAACAAAGGTGAAACCGCTGGGTGAGTTGCAAGTCTATCTCTCCTGTCTTACCGCTAATAATTGACAGTGCGCGCCGATTCGATTGCGTCAACGAGCATGCGACCCCGTAGACGGAAGGCTCCACCACCTGACATGATCGAGCTCGACAGCGAGTTCGAGCTCGACTCAGCTCCTAGGAAGACAACTGCGAAGGCTCTGATGTCCCCCGCAAAGGCACCTGCGCCTGTACCTAGCCCAGCGCAGGTTCCGAAGACACAGGAAGCAGGCCAGATTGCGGTCACCCGGCTTGAGGGACACCTCGCTGGAACGCGGACCCGCCTGAAGACGATGGTGGCCCGGCTGGAGGAAATAGAGGTTATGTTGCAAGGAATAGGGGAAACAAGGGGATTGCTAGAGGGGGATATTGTGGAGATGCAGGAGGATATTGCGCGGCAGATGGAGCAGGTTGCGATCGTCAAGGGAACACTGGGGCTATAGACGGGCAGTCCACCACTGTGTCGTAGACAGTGTGTCACGAATGTACTGCGAGCATCCGAAATTTTTCTGAGCGAGTCCAAACCAATGGAAAAGCAACAATATAAGTATACGAACGAATATTCAGCAGAAAAGCAATGATAGGAACCGCACAACTCTGGGTTGCGAGCTTCCGACTTGACCTGTGTTCGTCGTTCAGCTTTCGAAGCTACTCCTACAAGCACACTTCTCAGCATTTCCGGATGAATCCGGGTCACAATAAGGCAGTGATAACAACAAGCGCTGTGTCCATCAGGTTGTACCTCAACCAACGATACAATTCACGATTTGCCTTGCTTGGACAGATTGAACAGTTTCCCATGCTCTGATCCTCCTGAAATTCTTTCCACATGATATTCATACACTGAACTTTGGGGTCAAATTTTGGCTGGCCGGAGAGCGTCGAGAGCTTGAAATATTCACCAGATTCTCTGTAATAGTCATCCGGTGGATGCTCGGCTTGCCGCAGTGTTCACCTTCCTTGGCACATGATGATTTTACTAAAAGGTTTTGACCACAATCTTGCCTCTGCCATAGGGCCTGAACGCCTCGCCGGAATTCGATAGAGACGGCACCAATCAACTCGGAATATGCGGACGCACGCCATGCGATTGGACCGATAGAGAAACAGCAACATTTCAGTATTTCGATTTTTGGGGGCCGTCGAGATCTTGCGGTATGTCTATATGGTGCCTGTACTATCGATCTAGCTGTTGGAAACCCCCATCCCCCCCGCAGGTGACCAAAGTGGCTGGGACAAAGCTTTCTGACCTACTTTGCGGCCCCCTTGTGTCCGGTTATCGTTACCTGTCTGTACTCATAACCTGCTCACCCACGGCCAACGACAGGGCCGTCAACCATGCATGCAGAAATGCCATCGCACCGCTCACGTACCCCAAATCGCCTCTGCCATTTCTCCAGCCAAAGCTCCTGGTGTGCCCACTCGACTAGTGGCCCAGGATCTCAACCTAGCAGGTTCACTTCGACGCCAATGACAGCTGTACCAGGTTGTCCCACGATGAATCCGCTGACTTCATCAATGATCCGGCGGTCTTCGTCACCCTTGCCCTTGACATCTCTCCGCCCGGTCCACTTGCGCCTCAGCCAGATCCGGTGCACTCGTGGGCTTACAACCAAGGTGTATCATGCCTAGGTATGGCCCGTGCGGGGCATGGGTGTGAGTGCCTATTGAGTGTCGGTGGCGGTATGGCCACCAGACACCCGCACCTGCACCCATACCCTCATGGGAGTCGGTTGCGCTCGTGTGCTCAACGATCTCTTGTGACTCTGGAGGTGTGTCAGGACGACACTCCACATTTTCCATCGTGTCTGCACGGTTGCATTAGATTATTACCCGTGCCGCATATTGTGTACAGCACAAACGTCATTGAGTATACTCGTATACTCAATTTACGTCTTCATTTCTCGAATAAGTCTTAAAACACACATTTGTAAAACTGTGTGCCGCAATTTCCCTTGAACCTGGGCTGAAGAAGCACTCTATTTAAGTGCGAACGGTGACTGGACGTAAAATAGGGCTTGAAACATGGTTTTCTATTGCTCTGTGTACCCACACGTTTAGTATACGCGTTGTATAGTGTGTGAAGGGAGAGTCATGGGCTCACCCCAGGAGTTCCATGTGAGAGCTAGAATGAAGGTGGTGCCCCCAATATATTCCCTGAATGAATGGTGGATGATGCGGGCAATCCGAAGGCGGCTGCAGTAACTCCGAACGAGTGTCGGATCAAACGGAAGTGCAGGGAGTCGAACAAAGCGGAAGGGGCAAGAGGAAGCGCGTTTACCGACAGGTTCAACACCGGAGATGGCGAAGGGGCGCCGTCGGACGAGTTCCGACAAGGATAGATG
>JBBPMG010000510.1:0-14592 GCA_038090195.1 Boletellus deceptivus | reverse complement strand
ATCTCAGTTGACTCAGCCATTACCATATGAAAACCCGTACCAAAGCGCCTCACTGATTTTGTGACACATTGCAGGAAGACCTTCCCCTGCCACGAACCCAGTAAGAAGGAGATGACCTTCCTCCTTGTTGTTAGCCTGTCCAGCTAGCAGGACCCATTGTGACCACAACAGAACCAACCACCCTGTCACCACTACCCTCCCCTCTCATCAGAGTAGAACCCACAGTATTTGAGAAAACTAATAGTGACAAAGAAATGGCTGACACCTCTGCAACTCAGACAGAGAAGAAAGGAGAGCTTCGTACCGCCCTACCAGGAGATTTTAGTGGACAACCCGAGGATGCCAAGAGATGGATCATGTCAATGAACGCATACTTCGCAATCAACAACCACATCTACAAGAAAGATGAACCAGTAATGATCCTCACTTGTCTTAACAAGCTAATGAAAGGAAGAGGAACCACTTTCACAGAAAGTTGGTACAACAGAGCTCCAGATTCCACCTACGATGATTTCTTGGCAGCCTTCTGAGCTGCCTTTGTTCCCTCTGGACAAAAGGAACATGCTTGAAATGTTATCTACAACTTGAAACAAAGTGAGTTCCCAGATACCAAGGAAAAGAACGTCCCCCAATGACTTAAACAAAGGAACTTTGACTCCTATGCCTCAGCCTTTGAGCTACAGGCCTATCACAGCAGATTAGATAAAGGAAATGACAACATTCTTATCAATGTCCTAAGGAGAGGAGTGGACAGGAAACTGGCCAATGCAATGGCTGCACTCAATTTCCAACCAGAAATCTGGAAGGATTGGATCAAGAGGGCACATACCTTTGACGAGAACTTCAGGAGGCTCAGGAAGATCAGGGAACAAACTCACTACCTCCCATTTGCTCCTACAGCCCATGCTGTTCCCAGTTGTGACCTGAATGCCATGGATATTGACTCTGTTTAACTTTCCCCTACCAAAAGAGCAGAACATATGAAGAACAACAAGTGCTTTGTGTATCACCAAGTGGGTTGTCACTCCAACAACCACAAGAAAGGAGGAGGATCCCAGCCCACAGGAAATCTCCATTACCAGTGATCCCAAACCACAGTGGCTGCAGTAGACACTGATGCTCTTGGAGAATTTATCCAGAATAGTGATCTCTTCAGAAATGAGCTTCTCCGAATCCTCAAAGTCTGCACAACTCCTGAAGAAGAACAGGAAGTCCGAGCAACTACAATAGAACAGGATTTTTAACAAGGAAGGTAGAATCAGTGGCTACACTTCCTATAGATCTTGCACCAGTCTTTGTATTAGGAATGAACTCTAGAGCAATCGAACTTCCAGTTCAACTATACAAATCTGACTTGCAGAAACCCATTGATGTCAATGCCCTAATTGACAGCGGGGCTACTGGATGCTTTGTTCATAAATACCTAGTCTAGGCAAACAGGTGGAAAACAGACAGGCTTCCACGTCCATTCATTGCAAATAATGTTGATGGATCCAACAACCAAGGAGGTCTTATCTGATACTTGGTCACCCTTACCCTTCGAATCACAGAACAAGAGGAATCGTGAACTTTCTTGGTTATCGACTGTGGAAAGGAACAGTTAATCCTAGGGATCACCTAGTTACAGGAAACTAATCTGCACATCAATTGGGAGACAGGAGTAGTCTCTATGCCACCTACCCGTGCACCTTGAACTGACTCTATTGAGCAAAGATATCTCATGAGATACCTGGAACTGGACCATCTCTCTATCACCAGAACCACCCTTTCCACTGAATTAGCACAGAAGGCGAAGATCACTAGCACGGAACTACCCAAAGAGTTTCAACAGTACTCAGATGTATTCAGTGAACCAATGAAAGGAGAACTACCTCTGAAATGGCGCTACAATCATGCCATAGATGTCACACGCGACTTCCTACCAAAAGTAGCAAAGACCTACCAGTTAAACCCAAAAGAGTTGGCAGTGTGCAAAGAATTTGTAGACAAACATCTCGTATCTGGGAAGATACAACCTTCCAAATCCCCACAGGCTTCCCCTTTCTTTTTCATCTCAAAAAAAGATGGAGGATTACACCCTTGTCAAGACTACCAATACCTCAATCAGCACACTGTCAAAAATGCTTATCCCCTCCCTTTGATCTTGGAATTAATTGATCAACTAAAGAATTCCACCATCTTTACCAAATTCAATGTACAATGGGGATACAACAATGTCTGGATCAAGGAAGGCGATGAATGGAAAGCCACATTCATCACCCCTTTCAGTCTCTTTGAGCCTATGGTAATGTTCTTTGGCCTTTGCAACTCTCCCCCAATGTTTCAAGCCCTGATGGATGACATATTTTGGGATATGGTTATGGAAGGATGGCTTCTGATCTATATGGATGACCTCATCATCTACACTGACAGGGATTTGGCACTCCATCATCAAAGGACATGACAGTGCTACAGAGAATGAGAGAACACAAACTATTTCTGAAACTCTCCAAATGCTTCTTTGACATCAATGAGGTTGAATATTTGGGTATGATCATTCACCCAGGACACATCACCCTTGATCCAGTCAAGCTGAAAGCTATTAGCGAGTGGACTCCCCCACAATCAGTAAAGGCTGTCCGTTCCTTCCTAGGATTCTGCAACTTCTATTGGAAATTTATCCCCAGCTTCTCCAAAATCTGCAGACCTTTACACAACCTTACAAAGAAAGGGGCCACCTGGGCGTGGATGGATCCTTGTCAAAAAGCTTTCCTGGCACTACAAGAAGCTTTTTGCATCCGACTGGTTCTCCGGCTTCCCAAAATTGAACACCCATTTTTTGTCATGACCGATGCTTTCCTAGTAGCATGCGGAGCAGTCCTCATGCAGAAAGACACCAATGGAGACCTTCATCCAACCGCTTACTTCTCCAAGACTTTTTCTCCTGAGGAACAAAATTACAACATCTATGATCAGGAACTACTTGCAGTTATCCGCACATTGGAGGAATGGTGGAATTACCTTACTGGAAGGCAGCACCAGGTGACCATTCTTATGGACCACAAGAATCTCACCTACTTCCACCAACCCCAGAAACTATCTCAACAACAAGCATGTTGGATGCTTTTCCTCCAGGACTTTGATCTCACCTTTCAACACGTCCTCGGCTCGGGCATGGCCCCAGCCAACATGCTTTCCTGTTCCTCCGACAAAAATACCGAATCTGACAATAAGGACATCACCCTCCTGCCCACAGAACAGTTTGTCCACACTATCAGCCTTGCCCTTAAGGACAAAATCACTCAATCTACTCCCTCTGACCCTTTTGTCATTGATGTGCTCACAACGTTAGCCAAAGATAAATCCATCCTCCCCTGCGTCTCCCCTACTGATTGGCATTTCAACAAAGGATTGCTTTACTTCAAAGGATGACTGTATATCCCCAAACCCGCCCATCGGGATCTGGTTCACTCCATTCACACTTCCAGTACAGGAGGACATGCTGGCTTTTTCCGGCTCTTACACCTGTTACAACGTGACTACTGGTGGCTGGACCTTTCCAGGTTCATGCGAAAGTACATCTCTGGCTGTGCCACCTGTCAGACGTCCAAAGTTCTCATACACCTGACAGTTCCACTGGCAAACCCCATTGCTAGCACTGCCACTTGCCCATTTCAGTCTGTTTCTGTCGATCTCATTACCGATCTCCCCCTATCTGCCGGATTTGACTCCATCATGGTCATGGTCGACCACAGCCTTATGAAGGGGGTAATTTTCACCCCTTGTACCAAAAACATTGATGCCAAGGGCGTCACCTCACTGTTTTTCCAGAATGTTTTCCCCCACTTTGGACTACATGACAAATGTATTTCCAACAGAGGTCCCCAATTTGCCTTAGCCTTTGCCTGAGAACTTGCACAACTCCTCGAATATGACGTCGCCCTCTCCACAGCCTACCACCCACAAACTGATGAAGAAATGGAACGTGTAAACCAGGAATTAGAAACCTATTTGTGAATCTTTTGCCAGGACAACCCTCATGTTTGGTCAGATCTCTTACCTATGGCCAAATTCTCTCACAATGCCGCTGCTCATTCCATCACCAAACAAACCCTGTTCTCTCTCATGATGGGGTATGAACCCTGTGCTTATCCATCCCTTGGAAAAACATTCCTCCCCACTCTAGAAGAATGACTCACACTCCTAAAAAGAGCTCAGGAGTAGGCGCAGCATGCCCATCATGTAGCCAGGCAACAAATGGCAGAACGAGTCCAATCAAAATTCAGACCCTGGAAAGTCAGCAACAAGGTTTGGCTAGATAACAAGAATCTCCAAATGTAGTATGCCTCTTGCAACTGGCCCCCCAACAGGAAGGCCCATTTGAGATAGAAAGGGTAATCTCCCCCGTGGTCTACCAACTGTGGCTTCCTCCCACTTGGAAGGTACACCCCATATTCCACGCCTCCTTGCTCTCCCCATATCAAGAGACTGTGGAACACGGCCCCAATTTCATCAATCTGCCACCCGACGTCATTGCAGGAGAAGATCAGTACAAGGTCCAACAAATCCTAAGCCATCAAGGCACTGCAGGCTGAAGGCAGTACTTGGTCTCCTGGAAAGGGTATTCCATAGCAGAGAACACTTGGAAACCAGAATGGAACCTAATAGGGGCACAACGACTACTAAATGCATATAAAGCAGCTCACCCCAAGGATTTCCCCTCAACTGGCCAACAAAGACACCCCAGCTGAGAAAGACAACCCCTATGGTACAAATAGCTACTATGTTCTCTTTTCCCCCTCTTCCAACCCCCATCTTCGTCCTTCTCATCCTTTACCTCGCTTTCATTTTCTTTCCCCTTTTTCTTCTTGGTCTCTGCATCTGGGACTTCCACCGGCACATCATCGGTCTTGTTACGTGTACACATAGTCCTAGCTGTCAAGCGCACTTCAATAGTAGTGTGAGACTAATAGAAATCCTGGCCTCACTATCCCTTCGCAAAGGGACTCATGGATGACTAGAAACTACACATAGATTGTGTAGAACTAGCTGGGGAAAAGTACTGTACATGGACTTGTATAAATACTCAGGCATTGCTGTACCAACTGGATGTGGTAGTACCGCCTATAGTAGTTGGAGTTACTCGATATGGGAACAGGGGAAACGCAGCGTGATGAGAGACATGCTGTGGGAGTGGTAACATCCGAATATGGAAGTGTAACTGTAGAAGTACAAATAAGGAAAGCGGGCTCACAGGATGGACAACAGATCGAGGTATAGCGGCAAGGTTTCCTCATTGAGGGGGATTACCACATATAGTGGGTTCAAGAAGGGGAGAGAGTTGTCCACATATCCCGATGGAAAGATATCCTTGAAGGAAGGGCTGGAGAATGTAGCTGTGGATTGGGTAAGCCCGTACTGTACCGTAACATTACCCCCGGTGTAGCTCTGAGACACCGACTCAGAAATCCTTAGAGGAGACGGATGAAGCAGCTGGTGATTCCCAGTGGGGAGCAGACGATTCTGAAAGATTCCCATTGTAGAGGGTTGCCCGTGTACAGGCTGCGGCCACATGTCCAACTCCTCCACAAGTGGTACAAAGGCGGAGTGGACAGGCATATTGTGGATGTCCTGGAGTGGAGGTGTGGCAGAAGGGACATGAGTAGTAGATGCAGTCAACTCGATAGTGGTTGAGCAATCCACATCAGTGACACACCGCTCTCCTCCTGCATGCTGGTGTAATGGTCAGTGAATCGTCCTCACTGTCCCTCATCTCACTGTCGGAGGTCTGTCCCAATCTGATCCAAAGAGCTCTGGCGTGGGTGGATCTGCTTCTGTGTGGTCTGGGAGGTACCTGTGCTGTGGAATTGGGGTCAGGCAGTAGCATGGCTGGGACGAGAGTGGCGAAGTTGATTGCTGGTGGCGGAACAGGTATGGGTTGCAGTGATACCGAGTGTGGTAGGACAGGAACTGGGGAGCTGAGTTGGGTGTGTCCAGTCTGGTCCATCTCACTGGTGGATTGGTCTCACCAGTAGTATTTGCAATATTTGTCGTCTGAGAGGAGGGCCAGACAAATTCAAAGAATGGGGAGGTAGATATCCTCTGGGAGCTGATAGATCAATGGTATAAGCCCTGCGGCTTTGAATAGTTCAAAGAGGGTAGTGTGTGCCCTTCCTAGGTGGTGGAGACTATTCACAGTGGTGATTCGATGGGGGAGACCCAATTCCTCGATCGTTTGGGAGGAAGCTAGCAAGTCTACGGTAAGCCGGCGGGAATGGATGTAGAACGAGTAGAGTCGAAGAAGTAAAGGAAGAAAAATGTCATTCTCTCAATGAATGACTTGCTCCAGGGCAAATACGGCATCTGGAGAGTCTAAGAGATCAAAGATGAATCTCATCATGTGGGAATCCATGAGACGGTCCAGATGAAGTAGGGGGTGATCTTCTAATGAAGGGGGAATAGAAGGATCTGCCATTCTAGATTTGAGGTTTGGCAGTAGGGAGGAAGGAAGGAGAATAAAAGACTTTTTGAAAAACTAACTGGGAAGGGTGAAGGGAAAATGGAATGAAGTAAAGGGTGCCAGCTCTTGTGGAGGCGAATGAAGTTTCAAAATAGTGATCGGAAAGATTGATAAAAAGTTCTTGAGAGGCGTGGGCTGCATCTTCGGACTCACCACCCTGGATTGGCGTTGCTGGTCCAGCCCCTGTTGGTGGTGTCCTCTCCCAGAAATGTCATCAAGAAACCCCAGGTCCATGTGGCCCAGGGTAACTCCAATGGCTGGGTTGGATCGGGGAGGTTGTGATCAGCTGGGGGAGCTGGTTGCAGCGGAGCGGAGACGGTGATGGTGTATTGCACATTGTGTTATGTTTCGCCCTCTACTCTCGATGGACACTATTTCTTTTTCCTTTTTCTCATGATAGACGCTGCCACATCCGCCCAACCGGATGCTTATCCTTTTCCTCGTACATGTACATCCAATCCTACGGAACGTTTATCATACTTGCTTATGCCTTGTCTGATCCAACTCGGACTTCTCTTTCATTTCTGTTTCCTTTTGTCATCTCGTGTATGACACACCCGATTGGCCTCAGACTCCAATTTCCTTTCTTGATTTTCTTTTGTCTTACGATTCCCTTTTTCTTCATGCACACCGCTTGGTCCATGTGCATTTCTTACCAGTATATAAGACCTCACTTTCCATACCATGTACTCTAAGCTAGTCTTACTCAAATCTTAGCTTCATTCCCTTGAACCTCGTCTGACCTCGCCTTCGCTTGGTTGTCCTCATCACACCAACCCAACTTGCTCCCTAGTACAGTCGGTACACCGAACCCTTGAGGAGTAGCTAAGCCCTCTCCCTTGTGGCCTCACCCCGAACCCGTTTGACTAACTATGTTGTCGATACGCGGAACCCTTGACCCACCGACACATCGTTGAAGCTCCCGAGTCTACGCTCGTCACTACCTGCGCCAAGCATAACAAAAGACTAGCTTCTTCTCTGGCCTGCTTTCTAGCAGAGCCTACCCCACCATCACCATTGATCCCTGGAACCCTTTCTCTCACCACGGTCATCGCCACTGGCGAGCACCTCCCCCAGATCCCTCCGACTCTGAGCCTAAGTGAGCCATCACTCCTCAGGAAGACCTAGACCCCCTCGAATCCCTGAACCTTCCCTCACTCCCCATCGCCCCCGAATCCTCCAACGTCTCTGCCCTTGCCCAGCAGCTTTCTTTACAGCTACAAGTACCCCGACACCATTCCCCATCCCCACAATGAACCCCGACAGTCCCCGCACCACTGCCCTCTGCTACCATGACCTCAAAACCCACCGAGCTTCGCCTGAATACGCCAAAATCTTACAACGGATCCCCTGCCACCGCCAAGTTCTGGCTCAATTCAGTCAGAACATACCTGCTTATTAACCAGGATCTTTACAACAACAACAATAAGAAGGTTGGGTTCGCCCTTTCCTTCATGACTGAGGGCACTGCCAAGAGCTGGGCAGCTGTCCGTACCCACACTGCTCTCAACGCCGGATCTTTCGGCGCTTTCAAGGACTTCGTCTCAGACTTTAATGGAATGTTCCTGAATACGCAGGCAGAAGCCGAGGCCACAACCTGGCTTACCAACACACGCATCCGCTCGGATGATTATTTACCAAAGTACCTCGCCAAATTCAAGCTCAAGGTCGTCAAGGCTAAACTTGACAACACCGCCAATACCGCCACAATCATCCATCATCTTCGCGCTGGCATTCCCCCATGGCTCTCAGACCGAATCTACGGTCTCGACACCATTCCCACGACCCCCGAAAACTGGTACAAGAAAATTGACCAGTTCTATTCTCAGAAACGCTTTGCTGCCACCATGGCAAAGCAACACAGCACCAGGACCCACGTGGTCTTTACCCCCACCATCACCTCAAAAGCCACCTCGACCCCCACTTGTGATCCCAACACTATGGACATAGATCGCCTCACCCATCTCACCAATAAAGAACAAGACCAGTATAGGAAGGAGGGGAGATGTTTCAGGTGCCGACAACTGGGTCACATGGCTCAGGAATGTCCTCAGAATTCCCACCCCCAGCATTCCACCAACCCCTTCCGTGCCCCTAAGGTCGCCGTCGTTGAAGGATCAGGTACAGTTGAGGAGGTACACGACAATGAAACAATCCGAAGGCTGGGAGAGGAAGCCTTCAGTTGGGATTTTTAGTACGGAGGACCGCGTCGACGCCGGTATCCTCCACAAGTAGTTGTTGAAAAAGGCTAGCACATGCCCAGTTCATTACATGAACTGGACATAGTGAAACTAACTAGTTGAGTATCAACTGTATCAAGTTCCGGAGGTTCCGGAACAACCAGAACTAACGGAACAATTGTCCAGTACCAACTGTGTTGAGTTCCGAAGGTTCCAGAACAACCGGAACTACCGGAACAGTTGGAACATTCTACTACAATTATGCTAATACCATTAGAATAAGCGAAACTTATTCATAACCTATTAATAGGTCATACAACCCTCTAGGCTTGAGTCATTATGACTCGATATGACTCAGATGGACTCATGTCCAAGTCATATCAAGTCACAATGAGTCACAATGACTCATTCCACAATTATTGAAATTGTGAGTCAGAGTGACTCATACCGAGTCATGATGACATCACATGCTTCAAACATGAGTCATTATGAGTCAGAATGACTCCAGACGACTCATCTTTAGGTTTATACTCAGACTCTGGACTAGTATAAAAGCAGCATGTAATGTACACAGTACTGTAATGAATCCATAACCATTCACCCCTGGTTTCATTTCGCTCTTACCTCACCTGAGGCTATTACCCCACATTAAACTCTACTCTATTGCAACCACAGTGCCCATACTCGGGTACTGATACTCTACCAAGACTAAACTCTGCTAGTACAGTGAGTCTCACACTGTGCATCATCCCTTCGTTGCTGCGCCCCAAGTGAAAGTGGATAGTGGTGCTGTACCCGCATATCCATCCTCCCACTTTCATTATTGGACGGCATGGTATGTTCCACTCTCGTTCTAGCGACGTCGTCCTGGATGGGGTGTCTGCCTTCTAATGTCCAGGTGTTAAGGATGCGATTCGGAGGACATGCTCAGCGGAGGCTGGGAGCTAAATGCACCAGCCAGTCCATTCACCCATTTGGAGGCACCTTTACCTTGTGAACTGGCGTGGCGACAGCTCCAAGCCCGAGTCATGTAACGTGGTCCTCGCGACCTGTCGATAAAATCCTGAACCAAGCCATGGGCGGTTCTCCGAGTCATTGGCCCCTTGCGTCCCTAGATTGAGACATGGTGCACGTACTGAGGCGCTGGTGTACTGAGCCCCAGTTGGGCTTGCCGACCTGGCAATATATAAGTGCCTTTGGACCACGGCAAGCACGGTTCCTTTTGACCTCCACTGCAGTAGAATAAAAATAGGAGGGGCGTAACCAGGATATCTCGCTGGTACGCAGTACGCTGTGACTGTCTGGTCGGCATGATGCACTCAAAGGGATCCATTTTTCGACCGACATCAATTGGCTGGTTTGCTATCTTCATTGGGGACCAGCGTGTCCCCTCCCTGTCATTCAACGGCTAGATTGGCCGTATGAGCGTGGTGTATGGCAACCATGCATACCGAAATATCCTGAAGACCTCCAAAATTCGAAAATATATGTCATTATTTCTGTACCGGTTCAGGCGGGTTGCGCTGGCTCGAGTATTCTGAGTTGCGTCGGATTCCGGTGCCAATGAGGCAGCTATGGCAGGAAGGTGCCAGAATTCCTACACTGCCAAGCCAGGTGAAAACTGCAAGGAACCGTGTGCCCAGCTTTGTCAGTAGGAGTGGACTGAGGTCACCAGTTATCACGCCCTGTGTTTACAGGAAAGCTGACCGTGGCTGCATGCCATTCGTTGAGCTGAACGTGCAGCTGCAAAACCCTGCTACACGTAGTCCGACAGTAAGGGGAACATCACCAACCCCTTGCACCACCGCTCACTGCCTTCTCGCTCCCACTCAGCCTTTTGCTCCTCAGACAGGTTAGACAGAAGGTCCACCGTCGTTCTCATCCCATTCTCAACATATGCAAAAAGAGAACCTGCCACAAATTGTGTGAAAGAATAACACCTTTCGCCATCTTGAATGCTTGTGTTTGAATGCATCACCACTGCTAAAGGGATAAGTGCAGTCACTCCAGGGGGAAACCTCACCACCAGCTTCAGTTCCTCAAGGACCAGGTGTCCTCCCTTGTCAGGGTCAAAGTCTCCAAGTGCTGTGATACAGCATATGCCAAATGAGAGGCTTTCTGCATCATAGTGTGGCACACAGACTGTTCTTGGGCCAAGATTGAAGGCAGCCAATGGCAAGGTATTCACAAAGGGGAACTCCAAGTGACTTCTCTCCTTGCACACTGCCTCCATCGACCACCTGTAATACGCATGGATGTTGGGAAAATATGCCTGGAAAGCCTCTGTGCAAAGAAATCAGCTTCCATAGATGCCCAAGAATAGTGCTTATGATTCTGGAACCCCACTAACCTCACAAGTGAATCATTCCACTTTAACCTGTCTGCAACATGTTTGTACAGCAAATCCACCACAGTTTGCACTGGCTTCTACCCTGATGTAAGTTAGAATGTCATTGAAAGAGAGGTCATACCACTGTGCCACCCCCATGGGAGAACCCAGTGTAGATTGCATGGAACTTCCCTCTCATGTACCAACCTTCAGGGAGAGGGAGACTCTCACTTTCTGCTTTGAATATGGCAGTCACTTTTTCGACCACATCCTTCTCAAACCCTCCCTTTGGCATCCCTGCAAACACAGCAATAACTTGTTGCAACATGTCTAAAACCACATGCAGGCACCTGGTCTGCTTTAGCAGGCCATACACAGCAAGCACTGGCTTCACTCACCTTCCATCCCACTTGATCAGTCTGAACTCCCTGTCCAGCACCTGCTGCAAGCTGCTTTCTTCTTCACTGGACGTGCTCTTCACGCTGCCCAGCCACCCTCCGTTTTCAGCCTCTAACTCCTCTCCCTGTATCTCCACCGTCGTTGCAGAAAGTGCTTCTGCCATTTCGCGCCGGTGTTTCGCAGCCACCTTTCTCAGGCCGTCTTCGTCGCGTTCTGCCTCCGGGTGTACTTTCCTCTTTACCGCCCGCCTCAGGCGATCCCTCTCGGCCCTCCTCTTTTGGCCAGTACTCCTCTCCACAGAGCTGCCCAAGGCTGCCTGACCACTCTGCACAGCATGGAGCAACGTCTCTACTCCGGGCCCATGTGCCTTGCACACCAGCTTAGGCACATGCCCGCTGGCTGAAACGGCCGCCTTCGGTGCTTGCTTGCCCCTCTGGTGTGCCAGGCGCGTTTGGCGCGCGAGAGCTTCAGCAAAGTCTTCTCCTGTAGCCTTAGTGGTCGCTTCCTCGGTAGCGCTTGAGAGGGCGAACGTGAGGGCGAGGGCACTAGGTACTGTCACCACCCCGGCTGAGCTCTTTCCTCGGTGCGACATGGGTGGTTGAGAAGGATCAACAGCCGAACGCTGACTATAACCAAGCCTATAATGGCCGTTTTCTTTTTTTTTTTCCTTCTTTCTCTCTTTTTTCAGAGTCAGTAATTTTTTTGCGCCGCCTTGGAGGTGGCGGATCAATCACAGTCGTATGAGTGCATTTCCTAACATGCTTCCTGTGGGACTCGACGCGAAGCTGGGCTGGTCTCCTCGCAACCCTCACGTGCTATCGCTGATTGGACGTGTCATTTCTCCTGTCCCCCCGTCCCCATGTCTGTCCCCCTCACGTGCCGTAGTCGCGTTTCCCCACAGGGCAACCGGATCGGGGCTCCCCCATTCCCTGCCACCTCAGCAACTCCGCCCACCACGGCTCGGCCCTCGAGGTTGACGCCGTCGCAGATTGGCGCGGCGAGTACATTGCGTATGTCGTCGTGGACAGCTCTGACCATCGTTACCGCTCACACGGCACGTGTGTCCGCCCCGTCCTAGCTACGCCGCCCTCAGGCGACACATTTACCTGCTCGAAAAAGGTGCATCACCGCCTCGGTCATACTCGAACCGATTTAGAGGCAAACGAACGTACTGCTCTCGTCGTGGAGCCTCACT
Source organism: Boletellus deceptivus (assembly GCA_038090195.1). Taxonomy (NCBI): domain Eukaryota; kingdom Fungi; phylum Basidiomycota; class Agaricomycetes; order Boletales; family Boletaceae; genus Boletellus; species Boletellus deceptivus. The sequence goes on along the minus strand of JBBPMG010000510.1, from coordinate 1,990 downwards.
TTTCCTCCACCGACGGGGTCTTCATATCGCTGCCAGCTCGACCAGGAGCTCCAAAAGATAACTGTCTTCTACGACAAAAAGGGGAAAGAGCTTTCAACGTCCTTCGGACACTTGAAAACCTTTTTACTGGCCAGTGTTGGGGCCCAGGAAGACGACATAGATGATTACCTAGGAGAGGAAGATGAAGGGGATGACGATGAATATACCAGCGAGCATGTCCAGACTTCATATTGAGGAGGAACTGATTCTGAGTGTCGTGGAGAAGGTCGAGCTGCTGCCGACTGCACAACGGGTTAGGTGCGTCTTTGCGTTCTCATTCAATCTGGCCCCGTTGATGTCTTGCAAGGTGCGCACCGCCCCTCCGTGCATTCGTCGTCTCGACCCGCACAGGTGGTCCCATTGAGTCACTGATGGGGCGTATCGCTGGTAGACTCATGAACATGAAGGACAACGTCACATCACACCCAACGGAGAGCGTATAGACTTCAAGAGCAACTGTCCTTGGGAGATTTGCCTCTTGTTCAACATAGAATTGCCAACCTCTGCGTCTCCTTTACCTCTTTGAACAATAATTCTTACATGTTACTTTGTTCCAGCAATGCAGCCCGGACGAAAAGAGGGCATTGCTGTTGTAGTACAAAATTGTGTACATACCAAGGTAATAGTGGCCCCGGAAACCGATTCAAGGACATGCGCCAATCATATAACCTTGAGAAAGAAATCGAGGCCATCTTCTCACATTCCCAAGCTGGAGTGACCTTGTAAGCAAGTTAACCCACCTACAAGGACGCCATGTGTACCAGATGAACGTGCTACATCGAGGTATCAGGCCAATGAGAGTGGTCGAGGGCGAACGAGGGCGCCAGATTGATGACGAAGGCTGAGGTATGCATCAGAATTGAATCGAGTGAACATACTGGGATTGCATGCAACGGAAAGACATTTCGTCTGATCATCATCCACTTCTCTTTGTTCCTGCGCTACCTGACGTTGATCCCGTACGGGGGACAGGCGACGGGTTTGAACATGGCATCCTGTCTCCGTCGCGTGATGACGGCCGAGCCCGCTTCGTCGATGCAAGACAGAGCCAGCCTGGGGATGTTGTACGTCATGGAGGTGCGACTGAGAGGGTACAGAATGCAGTCGACTGCTCCCACCGAAGGGAGCCGCGCGATGAGGGCCCAGGGGTGACTGACTGCGAAGAAAAGGAAGATCATGGCCACTTATCGAAATGGAGCCCAAGCTACCGCCGGGCCCTGGATTAAACGCAGTTTCGGCGGGGTCGACAGGGTTCTGCACGGTACTAGGAAAAGAGGGCCCAAAGGGTGCATCCCATCTAGAGTTCGGATAGTCGGGGATGGTACTCGCTTGCGCCGGGTCATAGAAGGAGAGCCCAGAAATTACCATGGAGGAAGAAGGGGGTGCGGCGGAAAAGAACGCGGGGGGAAGAGGTTGAGTCGAGTGAACAGCGGACAGACGCAGAGGTGGAAGGGAGGTAAAGAGGGGCTAATAGAGGATGTACTTCGCGCTCGTCTAAGGAATGTTGCGATTGGTATTGAACGGGATGGGAGTGTGAAAGAGAGAAAAGACGATTGGGAGGGAGGAAAGAATCGGAGACAATCGTGGACTGTGAGACAGGGCGGGTTGTCGTCGTCCTCGGTGCTGTAAGGAAAAGGGTGAGCAAAAAACGATCGCACAAGGTCTGTCAAGTTTTGACAGGAAATGCAACAGGGGAAGACACGGAGGACGTACCTCTGGAGGTGTTGAGATTGGAAGAAAAGGATAGATCTTCGTCGGGTGTCCGGGAGTGTTCCATTGCAAATAAGGGGTCGAGTGATGGAGGATGTAGCTCTAATGCGCGTGTATGCTGCGAGTGCGAGACGAAATGCGGTGGAGATGGTGGTATCTGTGCAGGCGGTCAAGAGGGATCGGTTGTAAGTGCAGACGTGGAAAAGGAGGGGGAGAACGAGAATAAGGTCCACTGAACGGG
>JBBPMG010000509.1:0-18492 GCA_038090195.1 Boletellus deceptivus | reverse complement strand
TTCTCCTCATGTACCTTCTACCCGATTGGTACCAGATATCTATAGATGTAGTGTACACTGATGTAAACAGTAGGATAGTATATAAGGGACACCCCCAACTCGCTGGAGGACCCAGTCTTGTCCTCCTTGAGCTTGCCTGCTCAGATCTAGTACTCGACTCCTTGACCTAACAACACAGGTTACCAGCTAGGTCTGGTAAGCAGTTGTTTCAGAGGGTGATGAATGGAAGGCCACATTCATCACCCCTTTCGGTCTCTTTGAGCCCATGGTGATGTTCTTTGGCCTCTGCAACTCTCCCCCAACGTTTCAAGTGTTGATGGACAATATATTCCAGGATATGGTTATAGAAGGATGGTTCCTGATCTATATGGATGACCTCATCATCCACACTGACGGGGATTTGGCACTCCATCATCAAAGAACTCGAAGGGTGCTACAGAGAATGAGGGAGCATAAACTATTCTTGAAACTCTTCAAGTGTTTCTTCGACGTCAACAAAGTTGAATATTTGGGGATGATCATTCGCCCAGGGCATATCACCCTCGATCCCATCCAACTGAAGGCCATTAGTGAGTGGACACCCCCACAATCAGTAAAAGCTGTCCATTCCTTCCTAGGGTTCTGCAACTTCTATTGGAAATTTATCCCCAATTTCTCCAAAGTCTGCAGGCCGCTACACGACCTTATAAAGAAAGGGGTGGCCTGGGCTTGGATGGATCTTTGTCAGAAAGCTTTCCTTGTGTTACAAAAAGTGTTCTGCACCCAACCAGTTCTCCAACTTCCCAAAATTGAACATCCATTTTTCGTCATGACCGATGCTTCCCTAGTAGTGTGTGGAGCGGTCCTTATACAGAAGGATGCCAATGGAGATCTTCATCTGACCACCTACTTCTCCAAGACTTTTTCTCCTGAGGAAAGGAACTACGATATCTATGATCGAGAACTGCTTGCAGTTATCTGCACTTTGGAGGAATGGCAGAATTATATTACTGGAACACAACACCAGGTGACCATTCTCACAGACCACAAGAACCTTACCTACTTCCACCAATCCCAGAAATTATCTTGACGACAAGCACGCTGGATGCCGTTCCTCCAGGACTTTGATCTCACCTTTCGACACATCCCTGGCTCAGGCATGGCCCCAGCTGACGCGCTGTCCCACTCCTCCAATGAAAATACTGAATCCAACAATAAGGATGTCACCCTCCTTCCTGCAGAACAGTTCATCTGCACTGTCGACCTCGCCCTCAAGGATAAAATCGCTCAATCCACATCATCCGACCCTTTTGTCGTTGATGCGCTTGCGGCATTAGCCAAAGATAAATCTATTCTCCCCTGCATCTCTCCTGCTGACTGGAATTTCGACAATGGCTCGCTTTACTTCAAAGGATGACTGTATATCCCCGAACCCACCTGTTGGGATTTGGTTCACTCCATCCATACTTCCAGCGTGGGAGGACATGCCGGCTTTTTCCAGCTCTTACACCTGTTGTAGCGTAACTATTGGTGGCTGGGTCTTTCTGGGTTCATGTGAAAGTACATCTCCAGCTGCACCACCTGTCAGGTGTCAAAAGTTCTCACACATCCGACAGTTCCACCAGCAAACCCCATTGTCAGCACTGCCACTTGCCCATTTCAGTTGATTTCTGTCGATCTTGTTACCGATCTCCCCCTATCTGCTGGATTTGACTCCATGGTTGTGGTCAACCACGGCCTTATGAAGGGGGTAATTTTCACTCCTTGTACCAAAAACATTGACACCAAGGGCATCACCTCGCTGTTTTTCCAGAAAGTATTTCCCCGGTTCGGACTTCATGACAAGTGTATTTCTGACAGGGGCCCACAATTCACCTCTGCCTTTGCCCGAGAACTTGCACGACTCCTTGAATATGACGTTGTCCTCTCCACAGTCTATCACCCACAAACCGATGGAGAAACAGAATGCATAAACCAGGAACTAGAAACCTACCTGCAAATCTTTTGCCAGGGCAACCCTCATGTTTGGTCCAATCTCTTACCCATGGCCAAATTCTCCCACAATGCCGCTGCACATTCTGTCACCAAACAAACCCCATTCTCTCTCATGATGGGATATGAACCCCGTGCTTACCCATCCCTAGGAAAAATGTTCCTCCCCGCTCTAGAAGAAAGACTCACACTCCTAAAAAGAGCTCAGGAGGAGACGCAGCACGCCCATCATGTAGCCAGGCAACAAATGGCGGAATGAGTCCGATCAAAATTCAGGCCCTGGAAGGTTGGCGATAAGGTCTGGCTGGATAACAAAAACCTCCAAATGCAGTATGCTTCTCACAAACTGGCCCCCCGATGGGAAGGTCTGTTCGAGATAGAAAGGGTAATCTCCCCTGTGGTCTATCAATTGCAGCTTCCTCCCACCTGGAAGGTACACCCTGTATTCCACGCCTCACTACTTTCCCTATATTGGGAGACTGCAAAACATGGCCCCAACTTTATCAATCCACCACCTGATGTCATCGCAGGAGAAGACCAGTACGAAGTCCAACAAATCCTAAGCCATTGAGGCACCACAGGCTGAAGGCAGTACCTGGTCTCCTGGAAAGGGTATTCTGCAGCAGAAAACACTTGGGAACCAGAATGGAACCTAATCAGGGCACGACAACTACTAAATGCATATAAAGTAGCTCGTCCCAAGGACTTTCCCTCAACCGGCTGATGAAGACACCCCAACTGAAGGAAAAGAAAACCCTACAGTACAAATAGTTATGATGTTCTCTTTTCCCCCTCTTCCAACCCCTGCCTTCATCCTCCTCATCCTTTATTTTGCTTTCGTTTTCTTTTCCCTTTTCCTTCTTGGCCTTTGTGTCTGGGACTCCCACCGGCACATCATCAGTCTATGGAATGACATACACTATGCTGTCACCATCGCTGCCCCGCCACAACCAGCTCTCCCAGCAGATCATGACCTCCCTGACCCAACCCAGCCATTGGAGTTACCCCAAGCCACGTGGACTTGGGGTTTCTCAGTGACGTTTCCTGGAGAGGATACCACCAACGGGGGCTGGACTGGCAATGCCAATCCAGGGTGGTGAGTCTGAAGACACAGCTCACACTTTTCACAAACTTTTTGCTTTTCAAAGAAATCCTGATTCTCTCCCCTCCTCTAGACAGGGAACACTTAGTTCTATTCCTTTTCAACTTTGCCCTTCTGATTTAACATTTTCCCTGATTACTTTTGTACCTTCTTTCCATCCTACTGCCAAACTACAAATCTAGAATGGCAGATCCTTCTATTCCCCCTTCTCTAGAAGATCGCCCCTTGCTCCGCCTACATTGACTCACTGATTCCCACATGATGGGATTCATTTTTGACCTTTTGGACTCCCCAGATGCTGTATTTGCTTTGGAACAAGTAATTCATAGAGAGAATGACATCTTTCTCCCCCTTTTGCTTAGACTCTATTCCTTCTATATTCATTTGCGAAGGCTTACAGTGGATCTACTTGCTTCCTCCAGAACTATCGAGGAGTTAGGACTTCCCCATCGCATTACCACTGCCAACAGTCTCCACCACCTTGGGAGAGTGTGCACCACTCTCTTTGAACTATTCAAAGCCACAGGGCTAATACCATTGATCTACTGCCTCCCAGAAGATGTCTACCTCCCCATTCTCTGAATTCATTTGGCCCTCCTCTCCAATGATGAATACCGAGAATACTACTGGCAGGACTGGCCCACCAGGGAGGTGGACCAGACCGGACACACCTGACTCAGCTCTCCAATTCCTGTCATACCACACTCAGTATCACCGCAACCCTTACCCATTCTGCCACCAGCAATCAACTTTGCCACTCTTGTCCCTGCCACTCTGCTGCCTGACCCTGATTCCACAGCACAGGTACCTCCCAGACCATGCCAAAGCAGATCCACTCTTGCCCGAGCTCTTAGAATTAGACTGGGATAGGCCTCAGACAATGAGACGAGGGACAGGACCAGTGAGGACAATTCGCCGACCATTACCCTGGTGCGTAGGAGGGCAGTGTGCCACCGTTGCAGGTCACTCAACCACTACTGAGTCAACTGCGTCTACTACTCCTGCCCATTTTGCCACACCACCACTCTGGGACATCTGCAATACGCCTGTCCCCTCCGCCTCTGTACTACCTGTGGAGGATCTGGACACATGGCAGCAGCTTGCACTCAGACAAACCCCTATAATGGAGATACCTCAAATTCTCAGAGTCTCCAGAGAGAACCACCTACCCCTTCATCCGTCTCCTCTGAGGATTTCTGAGTCAGTGTCTCAGAGCTACATCGGGGGTAATGTTACAGTACAGTACGGGCTTACCCAGTCAATGGCTACATTCGCTAGTTTTCCCATCACAACAGTGTTCCCCTCTGCTTATGTGGACAACTCCTTTTCATCACTAAACCCTTTAGATGCAGTGATCCCCCTCAATGAGGAAACCCTGCCCTTATACCTCAATCTGTTAACCATCCTGTGAGCCTGCCTTCCTTATTTGTACTTCTACAGTTACACTTCCACATTCAGACATTACCACTCCCACAGTGCATCTCTCATTGTGCCATGTTTCCTCTATTCCCATATCGAGTACCTCCGACTACTATAGGTGGTACTACCACATCCAGTTGGTACAGCAATGCTTGAGTATTTATACAAGTCCATGTACAGTACTTTTCCCCAGCTAGTTCTATGCAATCTACGTATAGTTGCTAGTCACCCACAAGTCCCTTCGTGAAGGGATAGTGAGACCAGGATCTCTGTTAGTCTCACACTACTATCGAAGCATGCTTGACAGCTAGGACTACACGTACATGTAACAATCATAGGAGATTCATGGAGGGAGTGAAGGAATGTGGGACAAGAAGCTGGAGGAACATATAAATGTCCTCTATAGTACAGGTGTCTGTTGTTGTAAGTCCAGTTGGAAAGGGAAGACCGAGGGAAGAGGGGTGATCCATCCTGAAGGGATTGGACAGCATGAAGTACAAGTGGGTCTGAGGTGGAAGAGGAACAAATGTTGTTTGCCAGAGTGAGGTCCAGGGCTGAAATGATTTGGGGTGTGGGGATGATGGCAGAGGATGAGTTGTCCAGGGACATGTCAACATGGTCCTTTTGAGAGAGCATATCTGCAGGAGCCATATGTGATCCAGGAGTGACCTGCTATATAACGTCGAAGTCCTGTAGGAATAATGCCCACCTGGCTTGATGTTGAGATAGTTTTTGAGGGTCCTTCAAATAGGATAGGTTACGATGATCGGTAAGGACAGTGACCAGATGATTTGTGCCTTGTAGGTAGTGGCACCATTCCTGAAGGGCAAGAATGTCCATCAAAAGTTCCCTGTCATAAATATCATAGTTGCATTCAGCAGGAGAGAAGGTCTTTGAGAAATAGGCACATGGATGGAGATCCCTGTTAGTGTCAGCCTGGAGAAGAATTGCACCAGTGGCAAGGAGGGAGGCATCAGTCATCAGGGAGAACAGTCGGGAGACATCTGGAGGGGTGAGGACCAGGGCAGAGGAAAACATAGCTTTGAGATGCTCAAAAGCTTGTTGTTGCAGAGGGGTCCAAGCCCAAGGCTCATCCTTGTGAGTGAGGAGGGTCAAGGGTGCTACAAGATCAGAGAATCCAAGGATGAATTTCTGATAGAAGTTTGTGAACCTAAGGAAGGACTGTATTTCCTTTACTGACGTTGGTGGTTTCCAGTCTTCAATAGCCTTAAGTTTAGAGTGATCCATCTTGATTTGTCCTTGTCCAATGATAAGTCCCAGGTATTCTATCTGGAGAGTATTGAAAATGCATTTAGTGATCTTGAGAGAAAGCCTGTGTTCCCGTAATTGCAGAAGCACTCATCTGGTGTGTTTGTGGTGAAGTTCTAAGTTGTCCTTTGTGTGAATGCCCAGGTTGTCCATATAAATCTTTAGCCAACATTCAGTGAACATATTGGTGAAGATATGGTTCATGAAAGCCTGAAAAGTCGAAGGTGCGTTATTAAACCTGAAGAACATTACTGTTAGTTCAAAAAGTCCCAAAGGTGTGATGAATGCTGCTTTCCATTGGTCCTCTTCTCGCAATCTCACATTGTTATAGCCTCATCTGACATTGAACTTGGTAAATATTGTAGATTCTTTCATGTTGTCAATCAGGGTAGAAATTCATGGGAGTGGATATGCGTTATGGATGGTGTGCGAGTTGAGGTACTTGTAGTCTTGGCAGGGTCAGAGTGTTCCATCCTTCTTGGGAACAAAGAAGAATGGGGATGCTTGGGAAGATTTGGAGGGTATGATTTGACTGGTTTTAAGGTTTTCTTCAACAAAATCATGGCAGGCTTTGAATTCAGCAGGGTTTAGGGGATATACTTTTGCTATTTTTGGGACAAACGACAGTTTTAGATTGATAGTGTGGTCTAGGTGTCAATGGGGGGGTAATTCTGTGAACATCTTTTCTGAAAAGACATCAGCAAACTCTTTACACCATTCGGGGACTTCTGTGCTTTTTGGGGCTTCCTTCTGGGCAAGTTCTGTAGACAGGATCAAATTTCCTAGGTGTTCTGGGTAAGGGTCACCTTTACCCTTCCAGGGCGGACTCTCATGAAGAGGTACCACAGCATCCTGGATCATAAGGGTATTGGCTGACCAATTGATGACAGGATTGTTCTTTTTTAACCAAGGCATTCCGAGAATGATGTGAGGGGAACCTAAAGAGGTGACTAGAAATTTGATTGGGTAGGGATACTCTGGTAGATCAATTGAGGCTGAGATTGAGAACTTGATGGTCCCCATATGATTGCAGGTCCCATCAACATTATAAGCTACTAGGAGTTGGGGGAGGCGTCATATCCCAGATTGAAGTTTGGGCACAAGAGAGGAGTTGATGAAATTATTGGTTGCACTACAATCAATTAGTGTGGTGGTGGCAATGGTTTGATTTCCAGAGGAGAGGTGGACTGGGAGGTGAACAGTTTGATTATTCAGTAGTCCTACAAGTACAGTGGAAATGTCTAGGGAAGGAGTTGTTGCTACTGCTTCCCTTAATGAAAACCCAAAGACTCATCTTTCAGGTCTTCATAACAGAGTTTCATCATCTGGAGGATTTTGCTCTCATCCTTGCCTTGAGTGCAAAGGTTCTGTAAGTAGGTGTCTAGAGCAGATGGAGGAGTGGGCGATGTTACAATTTTTACTCCTTATCTGCATATCTTCTTCTTATCCATCCTATGTCTGTGTTGTTCTGTTATCTCAGGTATATTTTATTATGATTATGAACACTTTCTCATGGTCACAGGCAGTCCAGAGGTATACATTCATCACATCAGTTCCATGTTTTTCCCTTCCCATATTTAGCTTCACCTTTCTTCTCCTTTTGTCCCCACAGCAGTCATAGTCATAACTGCTTACTTATCTTCCGATTTCCATCACATTCTACAGTATTCCATGCTTACATGTCTCCTCATATTTAAGCCATAGTTTCTGCATGTTTGTACCTCATTCTCAATCTGCGCAATCTAGTGTACTCTTGAGTCCTCTCTGCCTGAGCTCACTCAGTGGTCCTTCATCTACCTGAGCTCGCTTAGTGGTCCTTTGTCTGAACAAATACCTTGTTCATGGTCTTATTCTGATCTCTTCAAGATCGTGGTCTTATCTTGGGCTGAGTTGTACCTCTTCATGAGTGTCCTGCCCTTGGTCCTTCATCCCAAGTCCAGGATCTCTTTCTTGAGGTATGCTATGTGTAACAGGCAATAAGGTGGGGACGGATGGTTTTGGATGAGCTTCTTGGATGGAGAGCATAGTCTGAGTGATGGTGGTGTTCTGAAGACATTGGGAATTTCTAAATGGGTTGTGGGAAGACTGAGTACATGGAGGAGGATTGTTGTTTGGGAAGGCACGACACTGAGTCAAGTTGTGTCCTTTTTTGTGACAACAAAGGCAAAGGCCTTCTCTAAAGCATTGGGCATGTTCTGTTGGGATTAATTTGGTAATGTGGACAGCATCTATGTCCATTGCATTAGGGTTGGGGGCAGGGGGTCAAGCGGTGGTGAATGAGGATGGAGTACAATGCCCCTTTCTTAGGGCAGTGATGTGAGCCTTTTGGGTGTGGAATGTCTTTGCTTTTTCAATCCATTCTTTGATGGTGACAGGGACAGTGGTCATGGAGAGGATCATAATGGAGAGTTGTTGGTCAAGGCCAAGGGAGAACTGGTCAATGAGGGTAGCATCGTCAGTGATCCCAGCTTTGGCTGCAAGATTCTGAAAGTCAGTGATATATTTTTGGAAACCATCGTCATACTTGCTGTCCTTTTTGACGGTTTTCTGTATGAGCTTGGCAAGTTCAAGGCAGGCAGTGGCTTTGATGTTGAAGGGATAAAATGTAGATTTGAAGTTTTTGATGAATTTGTTGAATGTTTTCTCTGTAGAGAGGACAGAAGTGTTGGTCATGCAGTCATACCACATTTCTGAAAAGAAATTCCTTGTCCTTTGCTCATCTTGTTAAGGACAGTCATGATCTTAGTGTTATCAGAGGAGTACAAGGCAGCATTGATGGTGAAGTAGGCCTTCATGGCCTTGATCCATCAGGTGGTGTCAGAAGGTTCATCCGAGAAGTCTGCAGGGAGGGCTGCTTTGAGTTCTGACATAGCTGGTGTTGGTGGTATGGGGGTTGAGGCAGGAGTTGGAACTGGTGATGCTTGGGCTGGGGGTGGTGCTGGGGCTAAAGGGTGATGGGGAGAACTGGGAGGTTCAGAAGCATACTGTTGTTGGGAAGAAAAGATCCATCAGCAGTGGTATTGAGGGGTGGGGGCCAGTGGTACTGGGACAAACTGTTGGAGATGAGAGAGTGGGATATCCTTGTCATCAGAGGACTCTGGGTTTCTAAAGTGTGGGGCTATGATGACTGGAGTGGGTCCTACTCCTTGAGAGGAGGGACGAAGTTATTCTCAATCTTTTGTTATGTATAGCATACCTCAAGAAAGAGATCCTGGACTTGGGACAAAGGACCAAGGGCAGGACACTCACGAAGAGGTACAACTCAGCTCAAGGTAAGACCATGATCTTGAAGAGATCAGAATAAGACCATGAACAAGGTATTTGTTTGGACAAAGGACCACTGAGCAAGCTCAGGCAGGGAGGACTCAAGAGTACACTAGATTGCGCAGATTGAGAATGAGGTACAAACATGCAGAAACTACGGCTTAAATATGAGGAGACATATAAGCATGGAATACTGTAGAATGTGATGGAAATCGGAAGATAAGTAAGCAGTTATGACTATGACTGCTGTGGGGACAAAAGGAGAAGAAAGGTGAAGCTAAATATGGGAAGGGAAAAACATGGAACTGATATGATGAATGTATACCTCTGGACTGCCTGTGACCATGAGAAAGTGTTCATAATCATAATAAAATATACCTGAGATAACAGAACAACGCAGACATAGGATGGATAAGAAGAAGATATGCAGATAAGGAGTAAAAATCATAACATTCCAGGCCTTCATGAATCATATCTTCATAGACATGCTCACTGAACATTGGCTGAAGATCTATATGGATGATTTGGGCATCCACACAAAAGATGACCTAGAGCTTCACCACAAGCGCACTCAGTGGATACTCCTACAATTACGAGAACATGGACTTTCCCTCAAAATCACCAAATGCACTTTTGATGCCCCCCAGATGGAATATCTGGGACTCATCATTGGACAGGGACACATTGAGATGGATTGCTCTAAACTCAAGGCCATTGAAGAGTGGAAACTGCCAACATCTATAAAAGACATACACTCTTTCATCAGGTTCATGAACTTCTATCGGAAGTTCATCCCTGGGTTCTCTGATCTTGTAGCACTCTTGACTCTCCTCACTTGTAAGAATGAACCCTGAGCCTGGACCCCTCTACAACAACAAGCTTTCAAGCAACTCAAAACTGCATTTTCCTCAGCCCCAGTCCTCGCCTTTCCAGATGTTTCCTGACTATTCTCCCTCATGACAGATGCCTCCCTCCTCGCTGCTGGTGTAATCCTCCTCCAAGCCGATGCTAATGGTGATTTCCATCCCTGTGCCTACTTTTCAAAGACCTTTTCCCCTGTTGAATGTAACTATGATATTTATGACAGGGAGCTCCTGGCTGTCATTCTTGCTCTTCAAGAGTGGTGTCACTACCTACAAGGCACAAATCATCCAGTCACCATCCTCACTGATCATCATAACTTGTCCTATTTAAAGGACCCTTGTAAACTCTCTCGTCGCCAAGCCAGATGGGCTCTGTTTCTTCAGGACTTTGACATCATATGGCAGGTCACCCCAGGGCCTTGTATGGCTCCTGCAGATGCCCTCTCTCAAAAAGATCATGTTGACACATCCTTGGACAACTCGTCCTCCACCATCATTCCTACACCCCAGGTCATTTCTACCCTGGACTCACTTTAGCAAATGACACTCGTTCCTCTTCCATCTCTGATCTCCTCATACTTTGTGCAGTCCAGTCCCTCCATGATGGCTCACCCCTCTTCCCTTGTTCCTCCCTTTCTGACTGGTCTTATGATAATGGGCACCTATATTATAGAGGCCATCTATATGTTCCCCCAGCTTCTCATTCCTCACTCCTTCACTCTATCCATGAATCTCCTACTACTGGCCACATGGGAGTTTTTCACACCAAAGCAATCCTTGAGTGCGATTTCTGGTGGCCTGGTTTGGTGACTTTCATCAAATCTTTCATTGCTGAATGTGCCCTTTGCAAACAATCCAAGATCAACATCCATCCTACAGTACCCCCTCTTTTGCCTATCCTGTCTTCCACCACTCTCTGTTACGGTACAATACAGGCTTACCCAGTCAACAGTTGCATTTGCCAGTCTGCCCCTTACTACAGTGTTTCCATCAGCTTACATGGACGACTCATTCCCATCCCTAAACCCATTAGATGCGGTGATCCCCCTCAATGAGGAAACCTTGCCTTTATACCTCAATCTGTTAACCATCCTGTGAGCTTGCCTTCCTTATTTGTACTTCTACTGTTACACTTCCACATTCGGACATTACCACTCCCATGGCGTGTCTCTCATCACATCACGTTTTCCCTATTCCCATATCGAGTAACTCCAACTACTATAGGCAGTACTACTGCATCCAGTTGGTACAGCAATGCTCGAGTATTTATATGAGTCCATGTACAGTACTTTTCCCCAGCTAGTTCTACGCAATCTACATGTAGTTGCTAGTCATCCATGAGTCCCTTTGCGAAGGGATAGTGAGGCCAGGATCTCTATTAGTCTCATGCTACTATCGAAGCATGCTCGACAGCTAGGACTATGCGTACATGTAACAAAAGAACTAGCTTGTCCCTAGACTCCTGCTTCCTAGCAGAAGGGTCCCACCCACTGACATCACATCGTACCACGCCCCAAAAGGATCAGACGAAGAACACGAAGAAGTGTTCTATACTGAGGATGAAGGAACCCCGTCTCAGCCAACCTAGCCATTACTGCATGAAAACCCATAGCAGAGTGCCTCACTGATTTTGTGACACATTGTAGGAAGACCTTCCCCTGCCATGAACCCAGTAAAAAGGAGACGACCTTCCTCCTCATTGTTAGCCCCTGTCCAAGCAGCAAGACCCATTGTAACTACAGCAGAACCAACTGCCCCGTCACCGCTACCCTCCCCTCTCATCAGAGTGGAACCCACAGTATTCAAGAAAACCAACAGTGATGAAGAGATGGCTGACACATCAGCTACCCAGCCAGAGAAGAAAGGAGAGCTTCATGCCACTCTCCCAGGAGACTTTAGTGGTCAACCCAAGGACACCAAATGATGGATCATGTTGATGAATGCATACTTCACAATCAACGACCATATCTACAAGAAAGATGAACCAGTAATGATCCTCACTTGCCTAAATAAACTGACGAAAGGGAGAGAGGCCACTTTCACAGAAAGTTGGTATAACAGAGCCCTGGACTCCACCTACGATGACTTCCTCACAGCTTTCCGAGCAGCCTTTGTTCCATCTGGACAAAAGGAATGTGCTTGGAACATCATTTATGACTTAAAGCAGAGCGAATTCCCAGACACTGAGGAAAAGAACACACCTCTGCAACTCAAGCGAGGAAACTTCGACTTCTACACCTTGGCATTTGAACTCCAGGCCTACAGAAGTGGACTAGACACTGGACATGACAACATTCTCATTGACATCCTCAGGAGAGGAGTAGACAGGAAGTTAGCCAACACAATGGCTACCCTCAATCCACAACCCGAGACTTAGAAGGACTGGATTACAAGAGCCCATACTTTCGACAAGAACTTTAGGAGACTGAAGAAGATCAGGGAACGAACTCATTACCTCCCGTTCACTTCCACAACCTGAACCCCTCCAAATCGTGACCCAAATGCCATGGACATCGACTCTGTTCAGCTCTCTCCTGCCGAAAGAGCAGAACATATGAAGAACAACAAATGCTTCATATGTCATCGAGTAGGTTGTTGCTCTAACAATCACAAGAAAGGAGGAGGATCTTGACCCACAGGAACCTCCTGGTATTGACAACCTCAGACCACAGTAGCTGCGGTAGATACCAACACCTTAGGAGAATTCATCCAGAACAGTGATCTCTCCAGAAATGAGCTTCTCCAAATCCTCAAAGTCTGCACGACTCCTGAAGAAGAACAGGAAGTCTGAGCGACCACAATAGAGCAGGATTTTTAACTAGGAGGGTAGAATCAATGGCTATGCCTCCAATAGACCTCACGCCCATTTTTGTACTAGGAACGAACTCTAGAACAATCAAACTCCCTGTTCAACTATACAAATCCGACTCGCAAAAACCCATTGATGCTAGAGCCCTAATCGACAGCAGGGCTACCGGATACTTTATCTACAAATATCTAGTCCAAGCAAACGGATGGAAAACAGACAGACTTCCATGACTATTCATTGCAAATAATGTTGATGGATCCAACAATCAAGGAGGTCTTATCCGACACTCGGTCACCCTTACTCTTCGAATTGCAGAACAGGAAGAATCGCGAACCTTCTTGGTTATTGATTGTGGAAAGGAGCAGTTAATCCTAGAGATTATCTGGTTACAAGAAACTAATCCACGCATCAACTGGGAAACAGGAATAATATCTATCCCATCTACCTGTGAACCTCGAACTGATCCTATTGAACAAAGATACCTCATGAGATACCTTGAACTAGATCATCTTTCCATCATTAGAACCACTCTTTCCACTGAACTAGTGCAAAAAGCGAAGATAATGAGTATGGAACTACCTAAAGAATTTCAACAGTACTCCGACATATTTGGCGAACCAACAAAAGGAGAATTACCCCCAAAACAACCTTATGACCATGCTATAGATGTCATGCGAGACTTCTTACCCAAGGTAGCAAAAGCGTACCCATTAAACCCAAAGGAGTTGGCAGCATGCAAAGAATTTGTGGACGAACACCTCGCATCAGGGAAAATACAACCTTCTAAATCTCCACAAGCCTCTCCCTTCTTTTTCGTGTCAAAGAAGGATGGGGGATTGCACCCTTGTCAGGATTACCGATATCTCAATCAGCACACCGTCAAAAATGCTTACCCTCTCCCCTTGATCTCAGAATTAATTGACCAATTGAAGAACTCCACTGTCTTTACCAAATTTGACGTATGATAGGGATACAACAATGTTCGAATCAAGGAGGGCGATGAGTGGAAAGCCACATTTATCACTCCTTTCGGCCTTTTTGAACCTACAGTCATGTTCTTTGGCCTTTGCAACTCCCCTCTGACGTTCCAGGCCTTGATGGATGACATATTCCGAGACATGATTACAGAAAGATGGCTATTGATATATATGGACGACCTTATTATCCACACTGATGGAGACCTGGCACTCCACCATCAGTGGACATGACAAGTACTGCAGAGGATGAGGGAACACAAACTATTCCTCAAACTCTCCAAGTGCTTTTTCAACATCAACAAAGTCGAATATCTTGGAATGATTATCTGCCCTGGATCCTGTCAAACTAAAAGCCATCAGTGAATGGATGCCTCCACAATCTGTAAAAGCCATCCACTCCTTCCTGGGGTTCTGCAACTTCTATCAGAAATTCATCCCTAATTTCTCAGAGACCTGCAGACCCCTACACGACCTTACAAAGAAAGGGGCTGCCTGGGCATGGACAGAACCTTGTCAGAAGGCTTTTCTTGCCTTGCAAAAAGCCTTCTGCACCCGGCCAATTCTCCAGCTTCCTAAGGTCAAAAATCCATTCTTCGTAATGACCGATGCCTCCCTAGTAGCATGCAGAGCAGTCCTTATGCAGAAAGACACCAATGGCGATCTTCACCCAACTGCCTACTTCTCCAAGACTTTTTCTCCAGAAGAACAGAATTATGACATCTATGATTGCGAATTGCTTGCAGTCATCCGTGCCCTGGAGGAATGGCAAAATTATCTTACTGGAATGCAACATCTGGTGACCGTTCTCACAGATCATAAGAACCTCACCTATTTCCACCAACCCCAAAAGCTATCATGGAGACAGGCATGGTGGATGCTATTCCTGCAGGATTTTGATCTTACTTTCCAACATGTTCCAGGATCGGGCATGGCACCAGCCGATGCACTTTCTCACTCCTTGTAGGAAAACACCGAATCCAACAACAAGAATGTTACCCTCCTTCCTGCAGAACAGTTTGTCCACACTATTGATCTTGCTCTTAGGGACAAAATTGCTCAATCCACTCCTTCTGACCCTTTTGTCATTGATGCACTCGTGGCATTGGCCAAAGATAAATCCATCCTCCCCCGCATTTCCCCTGCTGATTGGAACTTCGACAATGGCTCACTTTACTTCAAAGGATGACTTTATATCCCCAAACCTGCCTGCCAGGATCTGGTTCACTCTATCCATATTTCCAGTGCGGGGGGACATGCCAGCTTTTTCCAGCTCTTACACCTGTTACAACGTGATTATTGGTGGCTGGGGCTTTCCAGCTTCATGCGAAAGTACATCTCTGGATGTGCCACCTGTCAAGTGTCAAAAATTCTCACACACCCTACAATTCCACCAGCAAATCCCATTACTAGCACTGCCACTCGTCCATTTCAGTCGATCTCTGTCAATCTCATTACTGATCTCCCCCTGTCTGTTGGTTTTGATTCCATCATAGTCATGGTTGACCATGGCCTTATGAAGGGGGTAATTTTTGCCCCTTGTACCAAAAACATCAATGCCAAGGGCATCGCCTCGCTGTTTTTCCAGAAAGTCTTCCCTTGATTTGGACTTCATGACAAATGTATTTCTGACAGAGGCCCCCAATTCGCCTCAGCCTTTGTCCGAGAACTCGCACGACTCCTCGAATATGACATTGCCCTCTCCACAGCCTATCACCCACAAACTGATGGAGAAATGGAATGTGTAAACCAGGAACTAGAAACCTACCTGCAAATCTTTTGCCAGGGCAATCCCCATGTTTGGTCAAATCTCTTACCCATGGCTGAATTCTCTCACAATGCTGCTGCTCATTCCATCACTAAACAAACCCTGTTCTCTCTCATGATGGGATATGAACCCTGTGCTTATCCATCCCTAGGAAAAATGTTCCTCCCCGCTCTAGAAGAAAGACTCACACTCCTAAAAAGAGCTCAGGAGGAGGCGCAGCATGCCCATCATGTAGCCAGGCAACAAATGGCAGAGCAAGTTCAATCAAAACTCAAACCCTGGAAAGTCAGCGACAAGGTATGGCTAGATAACAAGAATCTCCAAATGCAGTATGCCTCCCGCAGACTGGCCCCCCAACGGGAAGGTCCATTCAAAATAGAAAGGGTAATCTCCCCTGTGGTCTACCAATTGCGGCTTCCTCCCACTTGGAAGATACACCCTGTGTTCCATGCCTCCTTACTATCTCCATATCGAGAAACTGTGGAACACAACCCCAATTTCATCAATCCGCCACTTGATGTCATCGCAGAAGAGGACCAATATAAAATCCAACAAATCCTAAGTCATCGAGGTACCGCAGGCTGAAGGCAGTACCTGGTCTCTTGGAAAGGGTATTCCACAGCAGAGAACACTTGGGAACCAGAACGGAACCTAACAGGGGCACATCAACTACTAAATGTATATAAAGCAGCTCGCCCTAAGGATTTCCCCTCAACTGGCTGATGAAGACACCCCAACTGAAGAGGAAAACCCCTATGATACAAATAGTTACCATGTTCTCTTTCCCCACTCTTCCAACCCCTGCCTTCGTCCTTCTCATCCTTTACTTTGCTTTTATTTTCTTTCCTCTTTTTCTTTTGGGCCTCTGCATCTGGGATTCCCACTGGCGCATCATCTCCACTAGGAATGACGTGCAATACACCATCACAGTCTCCACCCTGCTGCAGCCAGCTCCCCCTGCTGACCATAACCTCTCCGATCCTACTCAGCCATTAGAGTTACCTCGAGCCATGTGGACTTGGGGTTTCTTGGTGACATTTCCAGGGGAGGACACTATCAATAGGGGCTGGACCGGCAATGCCAATCCAGGATGGTGAGTCCGAAGACACAGCCCACGTCTATAACGAACTATTTTCTTCTCATCCAAATTATTATTTTGAAACTTCTTTTGCCTCTACCGGAGCAGGCACCCTTTATTTCATTCCATTCCACCTTCATCCTTCCCAATTAACCTTTCAAAATATTCCCTATCATCCTCTTTTCCATCCCACTGCTGAACCACGAATCTAGAATGGCAGACCCTTCTATTCCTCCCTCCTTGGAAGATTGTCCCTTGCTTCGCTTAGATCGACTTACGGATTCCCATGTAATGGGATTCATCTTTGACCTCTTGGATTCCCCAGACGCCGTGTTTGCCTTGGAACAAGTCATTTGTTGAGAGAATGACATCTTTCTTCCCCTTTTACTCAGACTTTATTCCTTTTATATTCATTCCCGCAGACTCACTGTGGATTTGTTAGCCTCTTCTCACACTATTGAGGAATTGGGTCTCCCCCATCGGATCACTACAGCCAATAGCCTCTACCATCTTGGAAGGGCCTGTACTACCCTTTTTGAGCTATTCGAAGCTGCAGGACTCATACCGTTGATCTATCATCTCCCCGAGGATGTCTACCTTCCAATTCTACAAATTCGACTCGCCCTCCTCTCCAATGATGAATACCAAGAATACTACTGGCAGGACTGCTCCCCCAGTGAGATGGACCAGACTGGACATGCCTGACTCAGCTCTCCAGTTCCTGTCATACCACACTCAGTATCACCACAACCCTTACCCATTCCACCACCAGCAGTCAACTTTGCCACTCTCGTCCCTTCCACTCTGCCACCCGACCCTGTTTCCTCAGCACAGGTACCTCCCAGACCACGCAGAAGCTGATCCACCTGCACCCAAACTTTCAGGATTAGACTGGGATCGACCACAGATAATGAGATGGGGAACAGGACCAGTGAGGACGATTCGCTGACCAACACCCCAGTGTGCAAGAGGAGGGTGGCGTGCCACCAATGCAGATCACTCAACCACTACAGGATCGACTGCGTCTATTACTCTTGCCCCTTCTGCCACACCACCACTCCGGGACATCCACAATATGCTTGTCTCCTCCGCCTTTGTACCTCTTGTGGAAGGTCAGGACATGTGGCAGCAGCCTGTACTCAGGCAAACCCCTACAACAGAACCACCTCATCCCCACAACCTTCTCAGGATGAGCCATCTGCTCCTCCATCTGTCTCCTCTGAGGATTTCTGAGTCGGCGTCTTAGAGCTACACCAGGGGTAATGTTATGGTACAATATGGGCTTACCCAGTCAACAGTCACATTTGCCAGTCTGCCCCTTACTACAGTGTTCCCATCAGCTTATGTGGACAACTTGTTCCCATCCCTAAACCCATTAGATGCGGTGATCCCCCTCAATGAGGAAACCTTGCCTTTATACCTCAATCTGTTAACCATCCTGTGAGCTTGCCTTCCTTATTTGTACTTCTACTGTTACACTTCCACATTCAGACATTACCACTCCTATGGCGTGTCTCTCATCACGTCACGTTTTCCCCATTCCCATATCGAGTAACTCCAACTACTATAGACAGTACTACTGCATCCAGTTGGTACAGCAATGCTTGAGTATTTATACGAGTCCATGTACAGTACTTTTCCCCAGCTAGTTCTATGCAATCTACATGTAGTTGCTAGTCATCCACGAGTCCCTTTGTGAAGGGATAGTGAGGCCAGGATCTCTATTAGTCTCGTGCTACTATCAAAGCATGCTCGACAGCTAGGACTATGCATACGCATAACACTCTCCCCTTTAAACAACTCTCTTTAGATCTTATCACAGATCTCCCTATCTCTTCTGGCTTCGACTGTTACACTCCCCTATTTTTCTACATAGTTTTCCGCATTTTTCTAGTATTTTTCTATATTTTTCTGACTTCATTTGAATATTCTATGGATTTTCTATGGGTACATTCATTATATTCATTAACCAACG
>JBBPMG010000508.1:0-18551 GCA_038090195.1 Boletellus deceptivus | reverse complement strand
CAGTTTGGTAATATACATTTTCCCAAAAGGAGTAAGAAAAGCGTACCATTCCCCTTTCGTCTGCCAAGTGAAGATGAAAACATCGCCCGCACCCTCGGCTAACCTGGTTCCAATTGTCTGATGATGTTGCCCTTGTCGCATCCCAGGCCCGCCGACTGCCCTCGCCCTACCATCACGTCGTCGTTATCGCCTAGTCATCCTCATCCAGGTCCTGTCCGTGCTCATGTCCCCGTCCACGCCAACGTGTCCTCACTCTCATCTTCGCCTTCGTTTCATTGCCATTGTGCCCACGTCCAATCCCCGTCACCCACCACAATCAACGACCAGTCATTCTGCATCCACGAGCACGAGCTCGCTAGCAGAGGAGTCTGCTGGTGGACTTGGGCTCGTCCTTACACAATCGCCTGGTCTCGTTCGTGCACAGCCACTGGATGACCTGCAGGGATCAGGAAGGTGCTGTCAACACTTGTCGGTAAGTTGTCAAGACAATGCGTCAATGAGTAGCGCAATGTTTCTGTTCCCCCCTCTTTTGCGCGTGCAGGCCATATGTTTTTTTTTCGTATGCGGGCCTTTTTTTGCATGCAGATCGCTTTTTTTTCGCGTGGACTCGGTCATTTTAGTGCACAGGCCAGAGAATTCTCTGGGAAGATATGTGCACATGTGACTCCATACCATACGAGGCGCGACACGGCGGGGAAAAATCAAGCGCAAGATGAGACAGAGTTAACACGCTGGGAATAAATGTGGAGGCTTTCTGCCATACGACAGCGCCGGAACAGGCCCTGCGCATTTATCTTACATCACGTCTGCACCCCCGTCGAGGACTATCCCACACGGTTCGCACCAGTGGCACGGTCCACTCGCTTTTTTGGCTAAGTATGGCTCTCACCGCTGACCGTCCTTGAGGGAAACGTCCGTTGGCCGTAATGAATCATTTGAATCTTCGCCCAGGCACATGTTACTGATTATACTTGGCAGACTGTCCCCTCCAGGCTGTTCGAATTGTAACCATACCGGTCATGGGCAGGTTACCATCATTGTTTGTCTCAAGTTGCTCGTGACCGTCATCTCCTGATTATCAGGCGTAATCACTATCAAACACCGAGGTTCGGTGACGATAATGGTGAATAGTCCCGCCCGCACTGGTTCGATTCGTCCCCGGATGCAATCCTTTGCTCCCGCTGGAAGTAGTAGTCGCGGTCAATGCTTGACTGGATATCATGTCCAGCGTCGCGCCATTGTGAAAGCACGCAATCATTTCGCTCGCATCCTCGAAAGCACTTTATAACCCCCTCACTCACCTGATTCGTCTTGCCCCGTTCGGCGCTCCAGCTCCAGCAGCGC
Source organism: Boletellus deceptivus (assembly GCA_038090195.1). NCBI lineage: Eukaryota > Fungi > Basidiomycota > Agaricomycetes > Boletales > Boletaceae > Boletellus > Boletellus deceptivus. The sequence goes on along the minus strand of JBBPMG010000508.1, from coordinate 17,207 downwards.
CAATGGCGGTCTCAGCATCCAGTGACCCCAAGACACCAGAGGAGTACGGCACGCATGACTCGAGTTCCCATGCGATCAATTCATGTCCGATAGTACTCCCTGCGGACGCGTCCCAAACGGACCCACTTCCCATCGTTCTCAAAAAGTCATCAGCGGACTTCCCACACAGCCCCTCGTTATCGTCTGGTTGCGCTGCATCCTCCATGTCTACATGGCTCCCAAAACTCGCTCCCTTGCACTGCTCGGATCCATTATTGCGAGTGTCCTTTTTGACAGCCATTTTATAGTTTCCTCTCATGAAATGGCAGCGACCAGCCAGACGTGCTACAGTACTGTGAAGCTAAAATGATTTGTGACTGATTGCCGTGAGAGCGTGCCAAGACGGCGGCGTGTTCAAGCATGTGACTCTGGTTCCGCTTCGTTCGATGGCGGCACTCTTCCCAGTATCATCGCAACCCTGAGCCAAGATTTCTGATGCTCTACTCTCATCCGTGATTTGCCTGCCTGCCTTGTCGTGCTGCAAATCGCCACTCATCACGACAAGAGATGCGTAGCATCTCGAACGGGAACCCGGACTTAGGACGGAGGAATCAAAAGCCAGTCAATTTATTCGATACAACATATCCGTCTAGACAGAATTTGCGCGCGGAAAGCTTTTATGGATTGTTACATGCCCTCAATTGGCAAGCGTGCGTTCTAGATACGACTTGGTAACGTGTGCGCGAAGAGAGAGTTCACACGGGAACACGTCCGGGCGACTAAACACGACACATCCGCTGAGTATCTATCCAAGAAAACGACCACTGATGAATCCGACTCACTGAGTAAGTCCGTTCAACCACTTCGGCTCAAATCCAACCTCCTTGCCCTGAGCGTCCCGGGGAAGACGAAAGTCGAGGGTAGCGAGCATTGTGGCAATCGAAGTCCACAGAGACGCATCCGCAGTGTATCGTCCTGATCGAATCAAAGTCAGCATCAACCGTCGCAAAAGCGCTCGGACGGGTAGACTCACCAGGACAAATTCTTCGACCGAAACCAAATATGAACTCCATCGGATTGTTGTCATTGAGCGCGCCATCCTTGTCGAGATATCGTTCGGGGATAAACGCCTCTGCGTTCGAAAATCGATCCTCGTCCCGTGACATGGCCCTGACACAACCATGATGAACATCTCAGTCTGCCGAAATTTTGAAGAGGCGACATACCAGACATTTCCTACCACGATTGCACCTGTATGATACAAATGTATCTCTGCGCCTGCAAGGGAAGAAAACAATGACGCACCCTTCGGTATGTAGTTCCCATTATATATATCACTTCCTGTTGTGGCGTGCCAGATACCTGAATAGCTGTCAGAGTCTTCCGAGGAGGGTGGACTAAAACAGTAGTCTTACCCAAGGGTACCACAGGGTGCCATCTAACGGTCTCACGAATGATTGCATCAACATACGGCAAAGCCGGTCTATCTCCGAAATCAGGAAGACGACCAATCCCAACGACCAGATCAATCTCTGCCTGAGCGCGCTTCCACACGTGGGGATGAAGAACCATCGCTAATGTGAATACCATCAACGAGGAGCTCGTCTGCCAATGGAATGAGACGTAGAACCACCTCATTTATGGAGTTACATACCGTCTCGTCAGCCGCTACGTGGAATCAAAGGTCAAATTAGTGGCCTGAAAAGGTCGATCACAATCCAATGTACCAAGAATAGAGGTCACAGCCACTTTTTTCAGGGCGGCACCATATTCTGCACGGTACGATTCACCTTCCCCCTGGATTCGTGAGAGGTGATCGGAGACCATCGAGAATGTTGGATGTTCATGAGAATTCTTCTAATAGTGGTAAAACTCAGTCAGGCAAGATATGCATAAAACTAGGCCGGATTACCATCCTCTCCTCGGCGTATTGGTAAGGCATCTCTGTCGCTTTGACAGAAAGACCATACGCATGATTTGCTTCACGTTTCAAGGATGAACCCGGGAACCAGTCAGGAACGTGTAATACTTTAAGCGGTTGTGAGTGTGACTGGCCGCTGCTTCTGTTTGAGGAATGACGTACAGAAAGGGAACAGCTTTAGTAAGACGGATCTCTCCAGTGTGGCTGCTTGTGCCCCTGCCGTCGTATATTCCTCGAGAATGTCCACTATGGGGTCATGCTGTAGGCTCGGCTCATAATCATAAGCAGCAGACATCGCTACCGCCGTAGAGAAACTGAGAGGACTGTGAATGAGGTGGCCGAAAGCGTGGAAGTGCACCCTACGTGGAAAAATGCGAGAAATATCGATCTGGATTGTTGGCAATATTCATCACTAACTGCCGAGCACGACGAATCTGCATTGGTCGAAAGTTGAGCGCAGCATCAGAACGGAACGTCTGGTGAAATATGCGCCTGCAGAATCGCCAATGATCTCCATAGGGAGCAAATACAAAGTTACAGTCCCCACCAAAGCTGTGACAACAATCATCAGTTGGTCTACGCAGACAATCAAGTAGAATTCACGGAGAAAGAGCAGCAATGAAAGGGCGGTCTGAGTAAATATGAGAACGCTTCTCGAGTAACTCAACGGTAACCTGTTGCGAGCCTAGGACGATGACGTCCTGATCCAAAAGTCGGAAGTACAAAATATTGCCTGCCATTGGTTTGTACAGTGACTCTGATGACCTCAAAATCGCTGCACAACTCACCATACTTGGCATGCCACTCCGTATACGTTTTCCAAGGTTCCCGAATATTGACCGCGTGAGCACTCCCAAGTAACGGCATTTGTGTAGGTCCCGGGGGTAGAGGCAACCCATTGCTCTTTCGTTTGTTTTGAACGAGGCGCCGAAGGGAATCTATAGCAATGATCAACACTGGGACAATAATCGCAATCTGAGCTGTCGACGAATACATCGCGAGGGGAGCGAAGACAACGAATCTTTTCGCAAAACGTACAAATACATACCTACGCTTTATATTTGAGGCACCTCTTTCCGGATGAGGAGAAGCTGCGCTACCCCCTCGCGACTGAGGTTCCTTATTGCCTCGATGGTGCGACAATTTGATAGATGCTATGCGGCATAGAACTGTGTATGTCATGGATACACCGGTTCGCTGATGTGATCACGGGCGCACAAATTTATTCCCTCCGGGTGCTGCTGGCGTACCAATGATCTTGCAGGTAGTATTCGCGTACATTTGATTGGATCGATTCCGTAACGAGTATCCCCTGGGCTGAATTTTTGCAACAGGTTGCGGCCCGTTTCCAGTACCGAACGGTTCTTGAGGTGAAGGTTGACTTCGCTTCGACGAGTAATGTGGGACCTTGTAACCCGTGTGCGTCGGACCAGGACGGCAATTCCCGGAGCCATACTCGGGCGCGCTCACGGCACGACGGCACGAAATGGAAAGTGGACCTGTAGCTACTTGAAGTAGCCGACCTAGAATGTTGGGTCTCGGCCATTCGGCACCCACATACAAGCTGCGCACGACCTCACTAAGTCACAGCTGCAATCGATCGGCCTCCTATGAGAAAATATACAACAACCTGCACACGGGAGGGTAAACCAAGAACTACACGGTCCCCGCCCACATGGGCCACATCGTCTCATCAGCATCTGCGCTGCCGCGCTCCTCATTTCACCACATAGAACATGCTGCATCGGGACAATGTCAATTAACCTACCGGGTACACACTTTACTACAAGAACTGGCAGGGTGTTACGAACCCCACCCGACATTGTGGATTAGTCACCGCGCAGACCATCGATGGCATCGAGAGCCACCACAACCAATAACTGTCCTGCGGGTAAGTGCATCCTAGGCCCGACAGACAAAGGAATCGGTCGCAGAAGGTGTTCCGCCACTAGAGTTATATTCTTCGAGACACCTCGATTTCGCCCTGCAGTGACGGGCGATCTTTTTTTTTGGCACGTTGAAGCCGCTTGAGAACGTTAGCGCTACGATACCCACGTACTCCCATGAAACTTCATGCATGGCAACAGCAGCCTCAAAAGGAATTAGCCGGCACTTGATCACCGAGTGTGCGACTACAAGACAGTCGAGAGCAAGTCGAGAATCCCGGCAGTCACCCAGCCATGGGAAATGACGCCCACTCGCTCGTGTACCCAAAAACGTGTTGAGACAAGTCCACGAAGACGCTACTGGCGAAACGAGAAGGGCACTGAGCTAGAGAAGACTCAGAAGAGGCATCAGGAGCCGTCAGAATGGGGATCACATCGTCAGCCACGGATCAACGGCACTGGAAGATGTCCTAGTCGACATCAATAGAGACGACAGCAAACATCACCCAGGTAAAGTTACGAGGTCCCCTGGCGCAAAAGAGAGCACATGAGAGACCGGGGATGAATACTAGCTCAATGAAGACACAAAAATACGACATACTACCTCCAAGTCTACATGACAAGCCCGTGGGACAACACAGCGTATCATAGCCTCGAGCTCGAGAGAGAATAGGCGACACGCATGAACTTTAAAGGTGCGCGTACCACAGGCAAATTGAATACTGTCAGCGTCCAGCTAGGACGATGTCCCAGAATCATCCCGAGCGGCTACATATGACCTCGGCGAGCAGGTAGAGCGCCTGGACTCGGAGGACCATGGGAGGCAGACTCAAAGGGCGCCCCTAGATGAACCAGTCGGTCCAAAACTCGAAGCGATCGTGCAGGAACTCATGCAATGACGAGCCACTACGATGTTTTGAAGGCGCGGTACATGGCACAATCTCCCGTGAACGCTGATCATGAGACCTTGACCTTAATCAACCGAGAACTTTACTCAGGGTAGCGATTCTTAGATTCTAGAGGCGCTCAGCGTATGTTACACAGCGAGACGGAAAGAGAGATACATAACTATATTAGAAAAATAGAATGCACATACGACGCTCTCCCCCCCAAAAAGGGTGTCAGCCAACGTCCATCATAGCGTCCGATACACGGTCTTCGACTCGGGTCGTCAACACGACACCACGCTCGGCGCCGTCCAGGTTGCCACTACCAATATGTAAGTCGCATGAATCCAAATTTTGTTACTCCGTGTGCATACCGTGGGTGCGGTATACGAAGTACAAGGAGTGATCGAACTGCCTTGCACGATCCAATCATGCTAAAATTTATTGTATGGCCGGTTCCCGTGGAAACTTGTGGCATACCTTGCAGTCATGGCTTGGCATGATCTTGTTAGCCACGCCATGCATGAGTAATTGCAAACTACAAACTTACCACAGGTGCCGGTGATACCCACCATGGCTAGAGTGTAATACGCAGTGAGCTATGAAAAATAACGCCTGCAAAAATTGCTTCTTACGTGTAGAACCAAGAAAGGCAAATACCTATAGGTCACCGTGAGTATGCGGTATGCAAGGCAAACATACTGAATCCAGACCGTCGGTGGAATATATGTCACTGCTGCAATAGCGAAATACAAGAGACCTTGTGCACGCAAACGGTCAGTTAAAGGAGACTTGGGAGAGTCCTGTTTTGACAGCTTCGCAATGGATAACACGAGGACAAGGAAGTCATAGCACATGGCTAGAATATATTGGATGAGCGGCACGCCACCGAGGACACGAAGCGCGACTCGACTCACTGTATACGAAAACAGCCGCACTCCTTCCTGGGTTCAAGAGATAGATAACACACGCCCCATTTGATCTGTAAGACCTAATATTTACCACGTCTAATCGCGAAAATTGTATATCAGAGTGGCCTGCACAAAGACGCATTCATACCAGACATCAACATAGCCCAGTGTCCGAGAGAAACAAGCGACACGAGGAAATGTATCGGACGGGACTCCTTCCAGATCACCCATCTGGATTTTCTGTGAGATGCCGAGCCACCGCAATCCGCCATCCCAACTCACGTGCGAATCATGAGATTCATGGAGGAAGATCCTATAGAAATGGATCCCAGTACCTGTGATCAAACGCCGTCTCAGCAAGAACAGAACTCTACTCCGGAGAAGAGTTTATGACCGCTGACAAAAACGTCGTAGCTGATTAGATAAGTCAACTACACGAAACGACCTGAGTGGGAGATAACTGGAAACTGACACTGACAACCAAAGTGCAATCGGCTCATCCCGAGTGCACTGTGCATCGAGGTGAACGACTTGGAGTTTCCGGCAGAATGGGGGTCGGGCAGTTGCCACAGTACTCACAGCAAGAGAAGGTTGGCTAGATGAGTTACTCTTCCAGCCAAGTATGGGATCTTCAAATAGTAGTCATTGATGATGACGAGCGAGAAAGACACGACTGCTTACAAGCGACCAACGGAAGGGTAAACGCCGACGAACGATGGCGTACTCTACCACATCAAAGGTCTGGAAATATTCGCATCTAGAAGATTGTGCCCAATGTGGTTTTCAGTCACCGGCAAGCGTGCACTGGCAGAGACTTTGACAAACGTACCCATAAATACCCAACAGCAAAAACATGATATTCGCATAAAGAGTAGAAAGGTAATCTTCTACTTCGGGATCCCGCCACCAGTGAACCATCGCTCGCGCAGCTAGCTGTACCGAGGAGCTTGTAAGGGTGACCCGAGTACCGTGAGGACCTGCGATGGTTGGTTATTTTCAATGTTTGGCCAGTGCTATTTATCGTCCACTGGATCTGCATGACCCACCGAGACCTGCACAGGGCCATCAGGTATGATTAATATTACGTGGCTCGGCTAGCATTTACCTATCACGTTGCAGGAATTGTCATTTGGGCAGGCTCATGGGTGGTCTTGTTCAACCGACGTCGGTTGGTCCCACAGGCTGAATAGTCGAACCGACCATCAGTAAGCGCATGTCGAGAGATAACTTTCGAACCCACGAACCCAAACGGCAGAGCTTCCTCTGATGCTCATCATGCCGGCAGCATGTACCAAGGCGGCGGCGGCGTTCATGTGGACTTACAAACGACCACCTTGGTCAATTCAACATCGGATTTCGGGGGGCTGCCGCCAAGAACTGACACACATTGTGATTCAGGCATGACACACCCCTGCACTCACGACCCCTGAATACACTGCTATTAAACCACTGATGAACCTTTCTGCCGCGGCCGCCTCCCAGGGTTCGGTCACGGTTCATCGGTTACCCTGTCATCGCCGTGAAGCTACCAATAATCCTTGGATGCGGCATTGGGGAGTAGATTAGTCTGAGCTTTGAGGGGCCGGGGCCATGGCTGTAACGGTCCACTGTCTCACTATGACGGCTAGCCGTGCAATTAGTCTCGAGTTATGGTTTTGGTCTCGCCGGCTTGTTTGTCAAGCTAAGCTTATATTCAATTCGGGGAGGGAACTACGGCTGGAAGACGAGTGTTAAACAGAATGCCTGCAATGACTGAAAGGTCTACAACTTCTCGGTATGTGCAGTGATGAATATTATGCGTGGCAATCGATCATATGTACGTCGAATGACGTCATGTTCACTTGACGAGCATGCGTTCTAGATATGACTTGGTGACATGTGCGCGAAGGGAAATTTGACAGGGGAACATGTCTGGGCGGCTGAGCACAACATGCAACATGTTGACTCAAGGGTACGAGCCACGAATGAACTTGACTTACTGAGTGATTCCGTTCAACCATTTCGGCTCAAATCGAGCTTCTTTTCCCTGGTCGTCTCTCGCGGGATTAAAGTCAAGTGCTGCAAGCATTGTGGCGATTGAAGTCCACAGAGATGCATCCGCAGTGTGTCGTCCTGGTTAGATTGAGATCTTAGTCGCCCAAAAGTTCTTGGTTAGGTGGGCGTACCGGGGCATATTCTTCGACCGAAACCAAATATAAACTCCATCGGATCATTGTCGTTCAGCGTACCGTCTTTACTGAGAAATCTGTCAGGGACAAACGCCTCCGCATTTGGGAATCGTTCTTCGTCCCGTGACATAGCCCTAACGCATCCATCATAAGGGACCCTACGACCCAATGAACAATCTAGGCAGACGTACCAGACGTTTGCACCCACAATCGCACCTGTATGATATAAATATGACCACATGTACCTGTGAGGAAAATATAACGGACCTTTGGGTATGTAGTACCCATCATAGATATCACTCCTCGATGTTGCATGCCAAATAGCTAAGTTGCGGTCAAAATCATCTAGGAAATATGGATTGAACAGTGATATTACCCATAGGAGCCACAGGGTGCCATCTAACGGTCTCGCGAATGACCGCGTCGACATACGGTAAACTTGATCTGTCACCAAAATCAGGAAGACGATCCATTCCAACAACCAGGTCGATCTCTGTCTGAGCACGTTTCCACACGTGTGGATGAAGAACCATCGCCAATGTGAACACCATTAACGAAGAGCTCGTCTGCCAATGCAATTGAATGTATAACCACGACATTTTGTGAAGCTACTTACCGTCTCGTCAGCCGCTGCACGAAATCGGCGCTTCGATCGGTGATTTGATGACGGTCGGTTACAACGTGACGTACCAAGGATGGAGCTTGTGGCCGCTCTTTTCAAAGCGGTACCATATTCTGAACGGTGCGATTCATCTTGTCCTTGCATCCGTGAAAAGTGATCGGATACCATGGAGAACGTTGGACGTTCATGAGAAAGTTTCTAATAGCCAGGAAGATCAGTCCAATAAGCAAGACATGGAATCCAACAGGGGCTACCATTCTCTCTTCGGCATATTGGTAAGGAATCTCTGTCACCTTTACAGACAAGCTATAAGCATGCTTTGCTTCGCGTTTCAACGACGAGCCAGGGAACCAGTCCGGAATGTGCAATACTTTCAGTGGCTGTGAGAATGGCTGGCCGCTCCTTTTGTTTAATGATAACGTACGAAAAGGGAATAACTTGAGTAAGATGGATTTCTCCGGGGTGACTGATTGTGCCGATAGTGCCGTATATTCCTCAATAATCTTCACTATGGGGTCATGTTGCAGGCTCGGTTCATAATCGTAGGCAGCTGACATCGCTACTGCTGTAGAGAAACTGGGAGGGCCCTGCGAATGAGAAGGTGACAGAAACGTGGAAGTGCACCCTACGTGGAAAAATGCGAGAAATATCGATCTGGATTGTTGGCAATATTTATCACTAACTGCCGAGCGCGGTGAATCTGCATTGGCCGAAAGCTAAGCGCGGCATTGGGGCGAAACGTCTGGTGAAATATGCGCCTGCACAATCGCCATCTATCGTCGTAAGGGCTGAGAATAAAGGTGCAATCCCCTCCGAAGCTACCCGAAGATGAGCATCGGATCATTTTCCAGGAGACAGTCCCAATGTCACTCACGATGCATGTGTGGCAATAAAGGGGCGATCTGAATAGACCTGGGACCGCTTCTCGAGCAGATCTACAGCGATTTTTTTGGAGCCTAGGACTATGACTTCCTGATCCAAGAGTCGGAGGTACAATACGTTCCCTACCACGGTTTCTATTTGGTGACAAGAGTCACCTCGTATCTGTTCAGAAACTCACCATACTTGGCGTGCCAGTCTGTATACGTTTTCCAAGGCTCGTGGATATTGACCGCATGAGCACTCCCGAACAGCGGGATCTGTGTAGGCCCTGGGGGTAGAGGTAACCCATTCTTCTCTTGTTTGTTTCGAATGAGGCGCCGGACTGAATGTAGGACGATGGTTGATATTAGGACAATTACCGCGACCTGAGCTGTCTGTGAGTCCATCATGAGGGGAGAAAGATAACGGGTCTTCCCGCGGAACGCACCGACTTATACTAACACCTTACATCAGGTATCGCCTCTTTTGAGGTGAGAAGAACCCGTAATATTCCTTTGTGATTGACACACCTTCCAGTGATAGGACAACCAGGCAGATGCTATGCGCTACCCGACCAGACTGTGCATAGGGCATGGGGTTGTTATCTCACCACATCAGGCCAGTGTCATCACGGATTTCCACTGGGTCAAACCCAAGTTCCCTCGACTGACAAGCTTTGGGCAATGTTCGTTTCGTTGAGTCTGCTGCTTCAGCGCGAGTGGACTTTGGTTGAACGCACACATGGATTGTAGGCTTGCAGCACTTGTTACCACCGAACAATTCTTGAAGTAAACGTCATACGTAACGTGCCATCTGAAACCTTTCCGACCACATCGGAGCCTGAATCGGGGTCGAGACGGCTCAGTTCCCGAGAGAATCATTGCTGGATGAGCCCAAGAGAGAAACGCAAGACGAAAAGGGGACTAACCACCGATGAAACACATCGATGGGTGCCCTCGCATTGGTCCCTGCGTATTTTAATAGTAAGCGGTGCCAAATCCGTCTTCCACGTAGTGTTTCACATCAAAAACCTGACTCGGGGGCGCATCGTAGTAGTCTTTGTGGTGGCTATTTGGACACCAATTGTACGCAATTGCGCACAAAGAGTCTGAGTATCGCGTGAGAATTCCTGAGCTCGTGCGGCGGAGTCTCAGAGCGGCCCGATCCGGACCGTCCCGGGAGCCGGGAGCCATTCTAACTGAAAATACTTTTCTCAACCCTATGCTCCACTTTACTTTTGGGTGTCGTTACGCTGAATATATTGCCAATGCAGCTGGGCATAGCAAATATTTTTCGAAATCCAAGTCGGGAAGTTCGTGGACACAAAGAGATCAGAAGTCCGCAATATCTCCAATGCGGAGCAAGAACTGGAGCTGTTTTTTTCTAGTGGCTCTCTTCCTAATTATACTGGTCGTGGTTTTTTTTACACATGAGATCGGTATGTAGGGCCTTGTCTTTCTAAAGCAGCTTAATCTCGTGACGTAGATTCAGACGGTGAGGAACCAACCATAATTGACTCTGATGCCGAACGCTTATGGCCACAGAGATGTGTGCGTGAAAGATCACAAGGTTCGTCAGGAGCACGTGTATGCAGATACGGGTATGTGTTAAGTTTTACTCAGCCATGGAGATAAGATTCGTGTGAGCCCCTACTGATGGCAGAAACGATTGGAGCGTTCCAGACAAGCAATAGGAAGGGACAAAATCTCCCCAGGAATTGTAATATCCGGAACCTATCGCGTACCGAGAGATGGGATGCAACCACTTTATAACCGAGAACTCATCGTGCGGCACTGTGAAGCCTATCCGGGCAACCGGTTCTCTCTGCTGGCGGTCGGTGCTTTACACTTTTAAACATCGTTCCATCTTTGATTGTTGTGTGCAGCAAGTCATGCGAGTCAGATGGAACTGACCATCTTCAGTCTATGTCAAAGGTGTACTTCTTATCCCGTTGCATTTGTCCCGATCCCACATGACAGTATTTCTTCAATGCCTTACATGCTTCAAGTTTTTTCTTGCATCGAGTGCCAAGCGTAGCGTGAGGGATTTATTTCATCCGCGTTTATTCGCGACTCATTATCAGCGTGTTCTCCAGCTTGCTGTTCGTCCCCTCCCCCCTTGTCTTCAGGCTCGAGACGCTTCATCATGACCAAATATTGTCGAACGACCACACAATCATTGGCCAGATTCACAGGTTGAAGTTATAGAAAATACTGAGTTAGATCACGCACGTCATCATCATTTGCGACTTTGAGTTCTGACTATCAGGCTAGTCATGTTGCAACAACCGTGCACATTCCATCCATCTTCAACGTCGTCAGATCATGACCGTGAGTGGACACATCATTCTAGTTAGTGACCCCAAGCGATCGCCTCTCATTATACCGTCCTCTCCTCTCGCTTTTTTTTCGGATGCTTGGTTTACATAATGCCGACCACCGCGCCGCTGCGTCAGCGACCGTGGATTCCAAAAGATCATCCATCTTCTGATTGGCATTCAGCATGGACATGGTCGTGGCCCCAGCGAATAATCCATCTTCATCTTTCCCTTCCCCTACATCCAGCCTGAAAGTTACGCCCCCGTCAACGACCCCTGGGCTCAGCTCAAGATCTCAAAATGCCTAGATCACCTCTCGTTTTTCTCCTCTTCCTTAGCACAATTCTAAGCCAAGCGTTGGGGGAACCCAAGAGTAACGCGCACCTTAGTCCGGTCCCCCACGAGCACAAAGGTGGTTCCATTCACGGACACGGCTCGCACGAGAGCCGGAAGCGTGGTGGGCGTAATTATCTCTTGAAGCGTTGTAATGCTTCTGAGCATTCCCATGACGGGAACATGCCAGCGGGTTCACAAGTTTCACCTAGCACGGATCATGCTGTCACCGCCGGCATGTCGAAGAAGTGGGGGTTGGCGTGGCCCAACGGTAATGCTTCTTACCTCGCGCACTTCGCCCGCCCGAGGGTCCGCTAGTTCGAGCGTTTATTTTCTTTTCTCGTGCGCGTGCTCATTTTGTTCTTAGCATATATACTTGGAGCCCGAATCTGCCATCTATGGCCCCCAATCTCGGATTGGAGGGAATCCCTATGCTATGGGGCTGGAATCAGATAGACGATTTCAAAAGCATGGTAGCCCAGGGCTACGCGACAAAGGTTTTGGGAATGAATGAGTATGTCTACGGATGCCTTTGGGCCTCATGTCTGATATGATCATGGACTATCCTAGGCCAAATGAACCGTCTCAATCCAGCATGAGTCCCCAGGACGGCATCTCGTTGTGGAAGCAGTACATTGACCCGCTCAAGTATCAAGGATACTATCTTATCTCTCCGGCGTGCACGAACGATCAAGCAGGTCTTGACTGGATGAAGCTGTTTGTCGAAGGGTGCACCGGTTGTACTGTGAGGGTGTTTTGTTTTTTCCCAGCGGCCCCCGTCACCAATCGTTGGAAATCCGCGGTTACAGATAGATGCCATCGCATTCCATTTCTACGGAACGGATCCGCAAGCATTTGTTGATTACGCCACACTTCTGCACGATACGTATGGCAAACCAATATGGGTCACCGAGTTTGCAGATCATGTGAGGTTTCAAGGCACTCCCTTTCGCCGCAGTGCCCAAATACTGACGTTGCACACCGGTTATTTAGGACTTCAACGGCGGTCGCCAACCCACGATGACCGATATTTACGCGTTTCAAAGCGCGGTGGTCAGCTTTGTGGAGAATACGACATGGATCGAGGCCGCCTTTCCGTTTGGTACGTCGACTCTCTTGAGATGAGAGAGCAGTGATCGAACTCGAGTGCAGGCGTAATGCATAACCTGCAGGGAGTCAACGAAGGCAACTTGCTCTTGACCGAGGACGGATGGCCGACATCATTAGCATATAACTACTTTGGCTGAGTGTTTGCCTTCTATGACCGAGAAGTCTAAATATGTGTCCATATCCTCGCTTTGTACTTGTAGATCTTGGTGCGGAGTGTATGAACAGTTCTCCTAGCCGAAGTCGACAATATTTCGGAACTATAAAATGGTTGTTTGATGTCCCCCCGCTAATGCTCGGGTTCATGTATGACGAGAGAAGCAACAAGGATGAAGTTGAGAGCTGCTCGCTGGTCAGGCCATTTGAGTAGTATATTGGTCAGCCCGTGCGTGACCGTGACATGACGCGACGCGTTTCATTTCCCAACCATCCCTCGTCGAGTTCTGCTGCCAACAAATGACCGAGCTATCAGCCTAGTAAGCATTTGTTTTCCTTCCCGAGATCGACGATGTAGTGTATGAACACAAGGCACTCGACACAGCGAGCAAGAACGCGAGGCAAACATTGCCCGAAACCGTGCGCTGCTAGAACGGCTCGAGCTCAAGGATGCCGTCGCGACCCTCGGTGTGCCGGCCAAACCGAAACATGCACCAACGCCGAGAGCGAAGCCCGTTCCGGCCGCCAAGAGGGTCAAACGCGAATTGGCCGAGGAAGCACCACGTCGACAGAGCGCACGCTTACGAAAGGACACGGTCGACCCCGACGAGACGCCTGCACAGAGAGAGAAACGGTTGGAGGAGACACGAAGGAGAGAGGAGGAGGCGCGCGCTCTGGCGGAAGAGCAGGCACGTTTAGCGAAACGCCCTAGGACGGAGGATCTCGATCTCGATGTGCTCACTTCGGCAGAGGACCTAGACGAGAATGAGATGAACGCTCTGCGAAGTTCGTTACAAGTCATTACTAGCAAGTCCTATCCGAGGGGCACTGCAAGCTCAGACGCGTGGGTGTACGATAGCGATAAACGTGGCGGGAAGGAGGCCTTAGAACTGCGGGAGAAGCTCGGGAAGATGAGAATTGTCTCAAGGGCAAAGGTGACACAAGATCGGGTGTACAGCGCAGCGTATCACCCAGAACCCACCAAAGATCTGATCTTTTTTGGAGGTAGATGCCTATAATTTCGTTTTTCACGCTCATCATGCTTTCATAGACAAGCATGGACAACTTGGTATTTGGGACGCACGGGCACACCCCGAGGAAGTGGCAGACGAAGACGGTGACGTTGCACCACTACCAGATCAGGATGAATCAGGAGGGAAATATTGGCGTCTTCAGCTACATTGGCCTGCTACTTCCAAATCATCGATTTCGTGTATCAGGATGGACCCAATAAATTCGCACTACGTGAGCCTGCATTATCTGACTGTATAGCCACGTTTCTGATCAATACTCGCCAGCTATATACGACGTCTTATGATTGCACTATTCGTCAAATTTCTTTTGTTTCTGGCATCTCCAGTCAAATATACTCCTCGGAGGACCTGATCTCTTCTCTTGACCTGGTCCCATCTGGGCATGAAATGTGGATATCTGATAATGGAGGAGGCGTGACTCACTTAGACCTTCGGGAGGGACCTAGCCGTGCCCGGTGGTACGGATTGTCGGACCAAAAAATAGGGAGTGTCAGTATAAATCCGACCAGCCCCCATTTGATCCTGGCGGCCTCGAACAGTCGGTATCTCAAGTAAGAAATTACTTGTCCCGTCTCTTGTGTGACTAATTTGCAAGTGCAGGATATGGGACACGCGAAAATTAGCTCCCCTCGCGACTAAGAAACGCAAAAGCGACGCTACTTCGCCTTTGTCCTCGCCTCCATCTTCCCGTTCGAAAACATCTTCGGGCCCGTTCAAGTTCGACTTTGAGAAGGTCCAGGAGTTTATCGAATCAAAGCAAGGGAGTGGTGCTCTTCGTGGTGAGCATGCGCACAAAAAATCTGTCACTTCGGCATACTGGGATCCTAGGGGCCGCAGTATTGTGAGCACGTGTTACGACGATACCCTGAGGGGTGTGTGTTCCGTGGTTCGCTGGGCCGGTACTGATGACGCGGCGGTGGGCAGTTTGGGAGCTAGACGCAGGAAAATACGACTCGTCGCCGGTCTTCCCTGCATTCACGCCGTTCGTCCGAATAAACCACAACTGTCAGACCGTAAGTTGCGAACGCTGACTTGCCTTGGAATCTTGGGACTCAATGGTTGGTGCATTCCAGGGAAGATGGTTAACGCCTCTCCGAGCGGCGTGGAGCCCCAATCCGGATGTCTACCCCCACTTCACAGTGCGTAACTCCACCTCGAGTGGACGTAGGTGAGCTACTAAACTAACACGCAAAACGTACATCAGGTTGGGGATATGGACCACTCGCTACATATCTATTGCTGCAAAGTATGTCCTTCACCCCTCGTTGTCTGTGATCGCTAAACGAGCTTCCAGGGGGAACTCGTCGCCAAGCTGTCGGATCCCATGCGGTATGTCCCCACGTCATTTTCACTTAGTACGCCTTATCTGACACTACGAGCGGGTTAGGATTACCGCAGTCCAGGCTGTAACGTGTTCGCATCCGAGTGTCGTCGAGCGGTGTGCAACGGGCAACGCGAGTGGGCGCTGTGTGCTGTGGGCACCGCCTGACGTAGAGTAACAATGCGATTACGACCGTGTACGTTAGGAACGTGTACCATCGTCCAGCAGCAATTTTCAAAGAATGCTTGTAAACAAGGCCGTATCGCGTTACGTAGACAGCCGGGGTACGCTGAGCTCCAGCAGCAAGTCCGCGGGAGCAAGCACTGGGATAGTCGGGAAGGGAAACGGAATAAAGAGGGACCTCGACTGTCGCACACCCAAGGCCGCTCGGGAATCAGCTATCGATTGCAAGCCTACCCAGGGAGTCAGCAAGATGCAATCCCGGACGTGACCAGTTACGAGGAGTAGGGAGATTCCATCGAGGCAGTGGGCACCTGATAAGAGGTATCATGCGCAGGCACTTGGCCGGAGAGATACTCTTTGGGGTATAGGGGGCCGCCACTTGTCAAGCACGAAGAGCCCCGCTTGCGATTCTGCACTGTCCGTGTCGTGCTCGAGCTGACGGCGAGACGATGAACGCGTGGATGGGTGGCGGGCAGATCAGCTTCTAGCGGGGGCGATTGAGGTGCCCTTGAGCATGTTATTCGGCTTCCACGGGCACACAGGTGCGAGTTGCTGCGCATACAGCGTGGCACTGCTTATCCTGCCGACGGTGACAGTCAGCGGGTTTGAGGTGGAGGGGCTAGCGTTTCGACGAGACGCGTGTTCGCGTTTCGACTTGACGCCTCCAGACCCTAGGAATACACTCTTCGCCGAAATGCTCGCCTTGTTTTGTTCGTGGCCAGCGGGGGGAGCAGTGATGCGTCAAGCGGACAGGCTGAGAGCACACCCAAGGCCCGACGCATCAACGGACGACTGCATACGTGAGTAACCAGGAGTGTATTCCTAGTCGGTCCCAGGAACACTGGCGGCGTACATTCAAGATCATGGTTCTTGACGCCGCCGGGAACGACGAATGCCGCCATCGACCAGGGATTGTGCTGCGTTAGGTGGCGAAGGGGATGCTCTACTAGTGCTCACAGGGTCCTGTCCTGTCCCAAACACCTCTACTGCGGCTACTCCCTTGAACGATGGACAAGATCGGTCGTCTGGCTCTCCTCGTCCTTCGGGCACATGACAATTCTTCGCCCCAAGCGGAAGGCTGGGTGATCGAAGCAATACCGCAGTGTTGCAATGACGGCCGGGGAATGTTTGGTATAGGCGAATCAGCGGGGTAGGAGGCGGCCCGTGCAAGTATATGGAAGTTGGAGGGATCTGACTGCCCCACAGTTGGGAGGATATCGCAAGACGAGAGCCCGGAGCACGGCGTGTGTGCGTGATTCAACGACCAGAAGAGCCACAGCCAGCCTCAAGGGTACTACCAGAGGCTTCACAGCGTGATAGGGCAATAAAACATACCTCGACCACCCCTGGCATGCACCGCCCCAGCTCGCCCCAGGCTTTGGAGGTTGTATGTGAAACCAGCACCAGGACGCGAATGCTGAATCAAATGTTTACAACGCGTTGTGCATAGTACGCTCTCAATACATTCGGAATGCATACATCGAAAGTCGCTTGTGTATCCTACTACTACTACTACTACTA
>JBBPMG010000507.1:0-18567 GCA_038090195.1 Boletellus deceptivus | reverse complement strand
TCCGCGTCCAAGCCACAAGAGAACGCTTCCAAAGCGGTCCCAGAAAAGCCCAAGTCCGAAGACAGCATACCGAATCTCGGCGTTCTGGAAGAGGACGACGAGTTCGAGGAGTTTGAGTGTGCAGGTGAGCATGTGTGTGTGTGCGTGCGCGCGCGCGCGCGTCTCTTCGCGGGCTTCCAGATCCTGTTTCTTTTTCTTTGGGATCGTGTGTGCTGACGACGACGGTCTCGTGGGGCGTGTGATGGGGACGCGGTGTGGGGGGGGGGACACGTTAGATTGGGACGACTCGCAGACGGACCTCGCACATCTGAACGGTTCTGCGCCCGGGGCTGCCAACTCGAGCGGGGACAAGCTGTGGGAGGACAATTGGGACGATGATGACATCGAGGACGAGTTCAGTGTGCAGCTACGGTGAGTGCGCGTCCCCAACGACAACGGCACGACAGAAAACAAGGCGTGTTCTCATGCTTGGGTATCACCCCTCCCGTTCGAACAGGAATGAACTCGCAAAGACGGGAAAGGGAGAAGCCATGCAGCACTGATCTCGTGGCCTTGTTAGCCCGCGAGCACCCTTGTACCACCATTACGATATGTCGACTTGGCCATTGCATGGTCAGAAGGACCGCTTGTCACACCGACAAATAACGGCACGTCGTGATGCAAGACTACAACAAACTTGTTCTAGCATAATATTGACAGCGTTCGAGAAGGCTGTTAAGTTACTGGGCGTGTGTATGAACCCTATTCCTCGTCTGTCAACTCTGGCAGACGTCGTGACAGTAGAACCAACATCGTGGTAAGGACTGCCAGAACGACGTATGCCAAATTACCACCCAGGACGTTGTACTGTTTAGAGAGGGCGAACAATGAGGTGATTGACGCCGGACCAATGGCACGGGCGATCGCAGTCAGACTCTGATTCAGCCCGTTTGTCGACCCCAACGACTGCTTGTTAGGAGCCGCCCTCGTAACGAATATGGCAACGACAGCTGCCCGGCCAAGGTGAAACAACGAATAGTCCCAGACACTGATCATACGCACTAAAAGCCAAGTCCATGAAGACCATGAAGACTAGCTGAAGGACGACAATGGTCCAGGTAACGGGGCCAACTTTTCCTTGCGCTGCTACAATAATACTCATGATTGGAAACATGAGGATCAGGGGGTAGAACCATAGAATGGCCCAGCAAAACAGTCTTTTGGGCCCAACCCACTCTATAATCCTTGCAGCAAACAACAATTGCGCAGCGCCACTCACAAGCCCATGCAATGCCAAGTATGTGCCAATGATAGATGGTGAAAACCCTAGGCCACCAATCGCAACTGGTGACGCATAGAATAAAGGCAGAAGGGTCATATAGGCGATCTCTGCAAGTGCAAATATTCCGTAGTTGGCAATGGGTATCATTACCGAATAAGTCTTCATGAGGGTCAGCATTGAAAGCGGTGTTGAGTCATGCACGGGCAGGCTATTTGAGGTGTCTTCGGCTGTGGGCCGCTCTGATTGAGGCTTGACACCCGTTTTCGATGGCAACGACTAGAAGACGAGAACGAGTGACTCCGATGCAGTCAAAAGAGTAGCGCAATGTCCCACCTCCTTCAAGAAGATTGCGCACACCAGAAATATCAACAGCGTTGAGCTCCCCGATACGAACGATGGAAGGAAGTATGGATAGGTAGCCCAGAATTCCCCGCGGAAAATATCTGGCCACTGTTCTTGTGGCTTTGCGAGCGCACCGCCATACAGTGGACTGTATGCTGTTGTAAGTGTCGGGGTATCTTGACATCAGGCAGTGTATGCAAACGCACGCAACAGTAATCCCAACGGAAAAAATAGTTGGCACAATGGCGAAAACCCGGGCCATGTTACCGTGGTCGGTGATATCGCCGAGTATACTCTTCATCACCCCAACGTTCCCGTTGAGCACACCTGCAATACATCGACTAGGCCATCCTTTCAGCTGATTTTCGGATAATTCATCAATATAGATCACCTGATGATGAGCGTGACCAGCGTCCGGGATAAGCCAAAGGCAAAGCTGGACACGCTAAGACCGAGCAGACCGAGCAAAATGATGGGCCGACGGCCGACGAAATCAGATAGGCGACTCCACCGCCAGGTGGTCAGCGCCTGTGTGACGAAAAAGAGAGATTCCTGCGCAAAAATGGGAGACGGGGTTTTTGTGAACAAATAGCGCGCCTTACGATGAGACCTGCATAATAACCAATCTTGCGGTCGTCTCCTCCTGTAACGCCGAGCTCACTGATGAGCTTTGTTTGGTGCAAGTAGGCGGTTCCACGATGCGAACGTCAGGCACACGGACTGTGAATTACTGTTGACGGACCTGGTTGATGAATGGGAAGATGTACGAGGACGAGAGAGGCTCCGCGAGCAAGGCAAGAAAGACGAGATTTATCTGACTCCACGGGAGGGGTGTCTTGGGCTTTGCCTGGAGTAGCGGGGTCTCCTCGTCGGCGCGGCTTGCCATGGCGGGAGCGAGAAAAGAGCCGCTGGTAATTGGCGCCCGTCTCGACCGACGTCGAAATAGCTAATGGCGGAGTCCCAATGCACCAACAGAAGCGCCACCGTTCTAGGACCACTAGCATACAATAACTTCCATCAAACGCTATTCAAGTTCTTCTCGACTGGAATGATGGCACCCCCCCTCGTTCTGTCTGATGAATTCTTGGACGTAGATGAAGCTTATCTTTCGTGCTAGTACCATACCGTTCACTTTCGTGAGTATCTTTGTGCGAATGATTGGCGCCGAAGAAACGTCCCGTGACCCGGATCAAACTCCCGAAGCTTTCATCACTAATTCTATATGCCTAATATGACATCGAAAAAAAAAACCAATGTAGACATCTATGAAGAATCGCCTCACTCCTCGTCTTTCCACTCTGGCAAACGCCGCGACAACAAAATCAAGATCGTTGCAAGGATTAGCAATATAAAATAGATCATGTTGCCACCCAGCACATTGTACTCCTTGGAAACCGCGAACAGCGAGGTAGTCGATGCCGGGCCAATAGCACGTGCGATCGCAACCAAACTCTGACTGAGCCCGTTCGTTGCGCCCAGTGATTGCTTATTGGGGGCCGCCCTGGTGATGAATATGGCAATAACACCTATATGACCAGTCTAAGGTTATTGGTTAGCTCCAGAAACTGTGACCGAACGCACTGAAAGACAGCTCCATGAAAACCATGGAAATGAGCTGAAGACCGAGAAGGAGCCAGATTATAGGTCCGACTTTTCCTTGTGCAGTCACGACAGCACTCATGATAGGGAAGATAAGGATCAGGGGGTAAAACCACAGGACGGCGGAGCAAAATAGTCTTTTTGGTCCAACCCATTCTATAATCCTTACAGCGACAGATGCCTGTAAAATGCAACTCAGGACCCCAAATGTTGCCAAGTAAGCGCCGATGATGGACGGCGAGAAGCCTAGGCCACCGATTTCAATAGGTAACGAACAAAACAGCGGCAGGAGAGCCATATACGCGATCTCCGCAAGTGCGAACGCTCCATAGTTGGCAATTGGTATCATCACGGAGTAAGTTTTCATGAGTGTCAGTATTGAAATTGGTCGTGCGTCATACGCGGGCGGGTCGTCTGCGGTATTCTCGATTGAGGGCGACTTTAACTGAGACTTGGTGCCTGCCTTTGATGGCAACGACTGAAAATCAGGAGCACGTGAATATACGTAGTCCAAAGTGCTGTAACGTCATACCTCCTTCAAAAATATTGCGCAGACTAAAAAGATAGATAATGTGCAGCTTCCCGACACGAGGGATGGAAGGAAATACGGATACGTTGCCCAGAATTCGCTACGGAAGACACCTGGCCATCGTTCCTGTGGCTTGGAAAGTGCACCACCGTATAACGGACTGCAGGTCATTGTGAGCTTCGAAATGTCTTTTACACCAGCTGATATACCCAAACGCACGCGATGGTAGCCCCCACGAAAAAAATGACAGGCATGATTGGAAAGACCTGAGCCATGTTGGTATTGTCTGTGATATCACCAACCATACTCTTCATCACCCCGACGTTCCCATTGAGCACGCCGGCGATACATCGGCTTTCATCCTTCAAGTTTCAGCCAACGGGCAAACGGTCAATCGGATCACCCACCTAAGCACCAGCGTGACCAGTGTCCGGGACAAACCAAAGGCAAAGTTGGACACACTGAGACCAAGCAGACCGAATAAAATAATGGGCCGTCGGCCGATGAAGTCGGAAAGGCGACTCCACTGCCAGGTGGTCAGTGCCTGTGTGAAAAAGAAGAGAGATTGCTGCGCAAAAATGGGCGATAGCTTTTTTTTTGTGAACGAATGGATCGCTCACGATGAGACCTGCATAATAACCAATCTTGCGGTCATCCCCTCCTGTGATGCCGAGCTCGCCAATGAGCTTTGTTTGATTCGAATAAGTGGTGTGAGTGTCTGAACGATACGGTAAGCAACTATCGGCAGACCTGATTGATGAAAGGAACAATGTATGAGGACGAGAAAGGCTCTGCGATCAAGGCAACGAAGATGAGATATATCTGACTCCACGGGAGTGGTGTCTTGGATTTTGCCTGGAGCAGTGGAGTCTCTTCGTCGGTGTAGTCATGTCTCGCCATCGCAAGAAGGGGTCTGAGAAAGAGAGAGAATCGGCTATGCGAGACCTGCATGGCCATTAGGTGAGTCGGGCCGTCGTATCACTAATACCATCGGATCTTCCGGGTCTGGACTCCCGACACAATGGCTACCGGTCACCTGGTCTGTCACGTGTTCCACTGATTTCTTTGATTACCAGCTTATTTTATTGTCGTGATCCGAGAGTACATGGCGTTCTCTCGCTATACATACTTGTCTCTCGTGCTCGTGTGTCTCAAGTTTCTGAGTCCCGTGAACGTGCGGCCGTCGTGTCATCCGGTGGTCAATCCGCGGATCTCCGCTTCTGTGGTGTGTGCGCTTTACGGCGTCGCTTCGGTGGGTTTGTTGTTGTTTGTAGGTGTTTATGGCCGTGTGTGCGTGTGGTTGATATCGCCATGCGCCAGATAGAAAGAAATAGAATAAATACTGGGCGATCGAGACCACATCTAAGTTCTGGATTCTATCGTCTGCCCTATTTAATCACACCGGGGTGTATGTGTGTCCAGTATGGATCATGTAGTTTGCACAGTCTAACGAGTCTGCTGAGCCACTACTCGTCTTTCAACTCCGGCAAACGCTGTGCCAACAAAACCAAGACCGTAACAACTATCGCCAGCACCAGATATATCAGATTTCCACCGAGCACATTGTACTCCTTGGAAATTGCAAACAGTGAAGTGGCTGAAGCCGGACCAATGGCGCGTGCGACCGCAATCAGACTCTGACTCAGTCCATTTGTCGTGCCCAGTGATTGCTTGTTAGGAGCCGCCCTAGTGATGAATATGGCAACGACGCCTGCACAGCCAAGGTGAGATTGTGGGCTGTCATCGGAAATTCAGCAAACGCACTAAAAGATAGCTCCACAAAGGTCATGAAGGCCAGCTGAAGAACAAGAAGAACCCAAATGACAGGTCCTACTTTTCCTTGTGTGGTCACAACAGCACTCATGACGGGAAAAATAATGATCAGCGGGTAAAACCATAGAACAGCCCAGCAAAACAGTCTTTTTGGTCCAACCCACTCTATGATCCTTGGAGCAAACAATGCTTGTACAATGCCAGTTGCAACCCCGAATATTGCCAAGTATGTCCCAATAACAGATGGCGGGAACCCTAGGCCACCGATTTCAATCGGCGACGAGCAGAACAGTGGCAGAAGAGCCATATACGCGATTTCTGCCAGCGCAAATACACCATAGTTGGCGATTGGTATCATCACGGAGTAAGTTCTCAAGAGGGTGGACATTGGGATTGGTTGTGCATCGTCTCCAAGTAGATTGTCCACTACATTCTCTATTGCAGGCCGCTCTGACGGGGGCTTGGCACCTGCCCTCAATGGCAATGTCTGAAAATCAAGAATGTGTGACTTTTGGCAGTCAAAAGTACTGTTATGTCATACCTCCTTCAGAAATATTGCACAAACCAAAAAGATCGACAATGTGAGGCTCCCCGATACAAGTGATGGGAGGAAGTATGGATATGTTGCCCAGAATTCACCGTGGAAGATATCTGGCCATCGTTCCTGTGGCTTTGCGAGTGCACCACCATACAATGGACTGTAGAGCGTCGTAAGCATCGGAATGACTGGTTATTATGTCCAAACGCACCCAATAGTACCTCCCATGAAAAAGATGACTGGCATGATTGGAAAGACCTGTGCCATATTGGTATTGTCTGTGATATCACCAAGCATGCTCTTCATAACCCCAACGTTCCCATTGAGCATGCCAGCGATACATCGACTTTTACCCTCTTAGCCTTAGCCAACAATCAAATAATTGATCGTTTTGCTTACCTGATGATCAGCGTGACCAGAGTCCGAGATAGGCCAAATGCGAAATTGGAAATGCTTAGACCAATCAGACCAAATAGAATGATGGGACGACGGCCAGTGAAATCGGATAAGCGACACCATTGCCAAGTGGTCAATGCCTGCGTGACAAAAAAGAGGGATTCCTATACAGAATTGGGTAGTAGGAGCCTTGTGAATGGATAGCACACTTACGATAAGACCTGCGTAATAGCCTATTTTGCGGTCATCCCCTCCCGTGATGCCGAGCTCCCCAATGAGCTTGTATAGACCAGCATCGCGTGAGTATCAGAGATGTGGGCAAACAATTGTCGACAGACCTGGTTGATGTAGGGAAAAATGTATTCGGCAGAGATAGGCTCCGCAACCAGGGCCAGGAAGACGAGGTATATCTGGCTCCACGGCAGAGGTGTCTTGGGCCTCGCTTGAAGCAGTGGGGTCTCCTCATCGGTGTGTTCGTGCCCCGTCATGAAAGGGAGTGATCTGAGAAGGGAAGGAGAGTTGGTTAAGCGACCCCTGCATTGACATTGCCAGTAGCGAGCCCAGTGAGTCAGACCGCCGTATAACTAATACGCCGAGTCTAGCCTCGGACACATGTTGATGCGGCGGGTTTGCGGAACTTCAAATGGAGCACTGGTCGCCGTGCTGACGAATCTAGAATACACGATATCTGTGTGCATGGGTATAACCAGATCTTGCGGTCCAACTACTCCAGAGCCTTCCACCATCAATTTTATGTGTCTGCTAGCATCAGGAGATTGAACTGGGTCAGCCGAGGTCCTGGAGCTCGCCTGTGCCGGATCAAAAAGGAATGTTTCAGTTTCGAACTCCTTTCGGGTAGTATGGCAGCACTCTCGACCAATCAGAGGCCTTCGGTAGGCCTTGAAGCTTTGAAGTTTCACCAACCACTAAGTTCACTTAACTCGTCCTGCAGATATATGAGGTGGCAAATCAGTATAGAGGCTACTGAGCTGTCTGAGAACCACTACTCTTCCGACTCCGACTCCGGCAAACATCGTGACAACAAGACCAAGGTAGCCGCAAGTGTTATCGGGCTAAGAGTCTTTAAGTAAGAGCACGTGCAATCGCAGGCAGCCAGGCTCTGGTTCGTCATGGTGATGACGCCTCATGATCGAGGTGAGATTAATGATTGCACCGGAGGATGATCAAACATACTAAAAGACAGCTCCACAAAGAACATGAAAACGAGCCGAGGAATGAGAAGTGCGCAAGCTGTAGGTCCAACTTTTCCTTGTGCAGTCACAACGGCGCTCATGATAAGGAAAATGAGGAATATAAGACAGCCCCGCAAAACAGTCTTTTAGGACTGATCCATTCCATAATCCTTGCAGCGACTACAGTCAAGATCCCCAATATTGCCAAGTGGGTACCGATGACGGATGGAGGGAATCCCAGGTCACTAATCTCAATCAATGATGAACAAAATCATGGCAGAAGAGCAAGGAAAGTGGTTTCTACAAGTGTTCCATAGCTGGCGATTGGTACCGTTACGGAGTATGTTTTCAGGAGGGCCAACATTCGAATCGGGTAGGTGTCATGTGTGGATGGGTTGTCTGTGTGATTCTCAGCTGCAGGATGTTCCAGTCGAGGCTTGGCCTTCGACGGCAACGAGTAAAAAGCGGGTACCTATGATTCCTATGCAGTCGAGAGCACTTCAATAGCATACTTCCTTGAAAAGTGTTACAGGCCAAGAAGACCAACAATGTGAATGAAGGAAGTATGGATATGTTGCCCAGAATTCACCGCGAAAGATGCATGGCGGCTTCGCAAGTGCGCCGCCGTATAATGGGCTATAGGTCGTCGCGAGTCCCGAGATGTTCTTGAGTGCAAACGCACGCTATGAAAGCCCCCAAGAAGAAAATGACAGGTATGACCAGAAAGACCCGTGCCATTTTGGTGTTGTTGGTGACGTTATTAAGCACGCTCTTCATCACACCGACGTTTCCATCGAGCACACCACCAATGTGTCGATTTCGGCTCTCAGCCAACGGTAAGACAAGCGATCATTTCGCTCACCTGATGATGAGCGTGACCAGTGTTCGGGATAAGCCAAAGCCAAAGACAAAGCTGGACGCACTAAGACCAAGCAGACCAAATAAAACGATGGGCCAGGGGGCATCGAAGTCAGATAGTCGACTCCATCACCAAGTAATCAGGGCTTGTGTGATAAAAGGAGGGATCGATGAGTTGGGCGCCTACAATGAAGCCTGCATAGTAGACGATCTTGCGGTCGTCTCCTCCCGTGGTGCCAAACTCGCTAATGAGCTTTATTTGACGTGAAGCGACTAGCATCAGATGGTATCAGGCATGTACAGGTTGAACAGCTGTCGACACACCTGATTGATGAAAGGAAAATGTACGCAGACGAGAGAGGCTCCGCCGCCAAGGCGAAGAAGACGAGATATATGACATCGTGGAAGTCTTGGACGTTGTCTGGGCCAGAGGGCTTCCTCGTCAGCGCACCTCTCGTGGCCCGTCATAGTAGAAACAAAGTGACTTAGTCTTGTGCGCCCAAGCACACTTTCGGTCAAGCGGCGGCCTGAATTGTTTTAAGTCGATAGCGAACCGGCGGTATCGCCCAAGGCAGTAAGGCGGATCACATTGAAACGCGCTATTTAGCGCCGGACAGAAGCAATACTGCTACAGTTGACTCTGATATAACCCATACCCAATATGATCCATCACTCCGAGGCTGGCTTGCTGTGCGACTGCCCAACTACAAACCTCGCCAAATATATTTATGTAATTACTTATTAAATTTGATTTTAATTTAGTGCTTTGCCAGTGACTCGGTGTGATATTTCTCATGTTGAAAGTTGTCGTGGTTGTCGATCCATATCTATTCGGTGGTCAAGACATCGCAGGCCTGGAGCAGGACGATGTGAAGAGTTCGACTTTGAGTTGGGCGGGCTACAGCCTGATGAAGCAATGAGTACAGCCCATGATGGTGGATCTTACATCCTTTATCTGATATGCGGGCCGAATCCATTTCGTTCGTATGACCAGGGGACACTAGGACACGCCACACAAATTCTTTGTTACAGTTCTTTCGTACATATAAATCTTTGCTGTTTCGGAACTCCTACTCCTCATCTTTCAACTCTGGCAAATGTCGTGACAGCAAAACCAAGACGGTGGTAAGAACTGCCAAGACGACATACACGAGGTTGCCACCCAGCAGGTTGTATTCTTTGGAAAGGGCGAACAACGAGGTCGTCATTGCAGGAGCGATAGCCCGCGCGATCGACGTCAAACTCTGGCTTAGCCCGTTCGTTGAGCCCAGGGATTGTTTGTTAGGAGCCGCTCTCGTGGTGAATATAGTGATGACGCCTATACAATAAAAGTGAGATCGCTTGAGAGTTGCCTGGACAGACAAACAAACTATAGGAGAGGTCCATGAGGACCATAAAGATGAGTTGAAGTACGATAAGCGTCCAAACTACAGGCCCAACTTTTCCTTGTGCTGTGACCACAGCACTCATGATTGGGAAAACGAGAATTAACGGGTAGAACCATAAGATAGCCCAGCAAAACAATCTTTTGGGACCGACCCATGCTATAATCCTTGCGGCGAACAGCGCCTGCACAACACCGTCCAAGGCGCCGAATATGGCCAAATAAGTGCCGATGACGGATGGTGAAAGTCCTAGCCCCCCAATTTTGGTCGATGACGAGTAAAACAAGGGCAGGAGGACAATATATGCGAATTCCATGAGTGCCAACATGCTATAGTTGGCGACGGGTATCATCACAGAATAAGTCTTCATAAGGATCAACATTGGGAGTGGTTGTGCGTTGTCCATAGTTTGGTGGTCAGGAGAATTCTCGAGTGTGGGACGCTTTGATTGAGGGTTGACGTTCGATGTCGATGGTAAAGACTGAAACAAAGACGCGTGACTCCTATCTAGCTGAGAACACTGATTTCGTACCTCCTTCAAGAACATTCCACAGACCAAAAAGATTACCAGGGTGAAGATTCCAGAGACAAACGAAGGAAGGAAGTATGGGTACGTTTCCCAGAGTTCACCGTAGAAGATATCGGGCCACCGATCTCGTGGTCTTGCGAGTGCACCACCATATAATGGACTATAGGTCACTGTCAGTCTCTGAAAACCATTATATTAGTATCCAAACGCACGCAATGGTGATCCCAAGACAAAAGATAGGTGATATGATGGCAAAGACCCGAGCCATGTTGCTACGGTCAGTGAGATCACCAAGCATGCTTTTCATCACTCCAACATTCCCGTTGAGAACACCAGCGATACATCGACTATGCCGTCTTTTCAGCCCAGTTTTGAATAGCTCCTCAATGTCATATACCTGATGATGAGCATCCCCAACGTCCGGGATAGGCCGAAGGCAAAGTTGGACACGCTGAGACCGAGCAGACCGAGTAAAATGATAGGTCGGCGACCGATGAAGTCGGACAGCCGGCTCCATTGCCATGCGGTCAGCGCTTGTGTGACGAAAAAGATGGATTCCTGCGCGAAGGTGAACAGCAGAATCTCCGTGAACGAATGGGCCACTTACGATGAGACCTGCATAGTAGCCGATCTTGCGGTCGTCTCCTCCTGTAACACCGAGCTCGCCGATGAGCTTTTTCGATGAAGGCAGACGTGTAAACAGATGAAGTACCACCACGTGAATGTCAGGTATGCGGACCCCACGAACGGACGTCACGGACCTGGTTGATGAAAGGAAAAATGTATCCGGATGAGAGGGGTTCTGCGACCAAGGCAAGGAATATGAGATTTATCTGACCCCATGGCAGAGGTGTCCTAGGCTGGAGCAAGGGAGTCTCCTCGTCGTGGCGTACGTCATGGCCTACCATAATGGTAGCAGTCGGCGAGAGAAAAGTGTTTCGCTGAAGAGTTTGATCATCCTTCCCAGCCAAACACCACGTGATCGTCTGCAGAGGCTATTATCTCCTGTGTTAAATGGCCATTGCAAACCCGGGTGTCGTTGGTTCAGACGCATTAGTGGACACACACAGCACTATTATGTAAACACTGAGGAATGTATTGATCATAGGTTGCTGGTACAATCATATCAGCGAAAATCATCTCAAAACACACTACAGGTCATGATCATTATGGACATTATGCCATGTCCTTCAAGTCTTCCTTGGAGTCAGCGGACATATCCTCTGCATCCTTGCTGCCCATCTGAGAAGTATCGAATCCTTGCTCCTCAAGATACAAGCGGAACTGTAGAACAAACGTTGCAACGGATCGTTTGAAGGGAAGGTTTACAAGACACATACCGCCTCGTCTTCCGCTGCCATTCCATCGTGCGACAGAGGTTTGACAAGGAACAACACAACTGTCGCACTAACAATGGCGAGACCACTGGCGATCCAGAAAGGGCCTGTATTTCCCTTAACCGAGCTAGACCCACCGAAGTCTGCCAGGATATAAGCCCAGGGATTAAGTGAGTTTAAGAGCCCTACTCACCATTGACGATTGACTTCCAGCCTGTCCGTCAGAAGTGATTAGCTGATAATCATTGCGCTTTGTATCATCATGTTTAACGCACAGTACGTGCCGACAAATGCACCGATTTTACCGGAAGCCGCAGCGATACCATAGTAATGGCCGCGCACTGCAGTGGGCCCGCTCTTGGCAGCAAGAATGCCGAGGCAGTTTCCAGGGCCTCCTCATATGAGTAAAATAACCAAGCTCTATCAAGCTACTCACCGAATTCCCCGAAACTTAGGAAGATGCCATACACGACCTAGGTTTTGAAGTCCACAGTGAACACTGTATCTCATCACGTTGACCGCAACTCACCGCGAAGGCAGCGATGTGCTGAGATATCCGTGTGTATAGACCGCTCATAATAAATCCAACGATTGCCTGAGCAAGCAGACCGGTGATCTAACAGTGTCGTGTCATGTCATGAGCGTTACGATTATGCAACCATCCAGGGACGTTACCATTGTCTTCTTGGGGCCAAGGTAGTCGACAACGAAGGCGCCAATGATAGTTCCTAAGATATTGTAAATAAAATGTAACCTGTATTCATGGACACAGCAAACCTGGGATATAAAATAAACTGGTGGGAGATGAGAACAGCGGGCTCCAGGAGAAAAAAAGCTTACTTGATAACAACGGACCACCCAAATGAAACTGCCAAGGAACCCGAGTCCCCGACGAGACTTTACACCACCTTTTTTAGCATCATTATGTGCCAACAGGTGGAGTCTGCTTACGCTGTGGTGATCGTTGAAGAGAAGAGACCAAACTATATGTATAGATAGGTGCAACGAAGCAAAGACAAAGCGACGGTCTTACTGGGTACCTGGTGAATACGCGTTAGAACTGCTACACAAGCTTGAACGAAGGGTACGCACGTAATAAAGTCATAGATGAACCTGTATCACAAGTGTGGTCAGCGTATGACGATCGAAACAGGCGAGTTTCGTCAACTTGCCAGGCTAAGCAGATTCCTAACAATCCTCTCCAGTAGCGTCTGATAACCAAGTGGTATGGGATCTGCACGGATTTCATCGAGTTCTTTTTGAAACTTGGCGGCTCTGTCATGCGCAAACGCCATAGAAATACGGCGACAGCAGGAACAACACCTAAACCAAGAGAAAGTCGCCATACGGCCCGGAGATGTCTGTCCCCGAAGCTATTGGTACGGGTCAAGTTATCGCAGATACAAAGCATGATACAACCCACATCCAATATAAAACCAAGGGGACGAAGGCCCCAAAAACAAAGCCGACGTCGATCATCGTATCTAATGTACCTTACTTAGGGAACGTGAGAGCGGAACTAGAAATGACACATACTAGTTGCGAGCGCCAACCACCGATGCTGAGCGTTTTTTTCGATGCCCTCTTCCTCTGTTTGCTCTGAGGCTGAGACCGAACCGCAAGGGTATTCTGCACCGATTCCAATTCCGAGCAAGAAGCTATAGATCGAGGTCATGAGAAGATACACCGACCACGAATAGTCTCGATTACCGGCATGCGCAGAGCATGGCAATCATCCCCCCGAAACTGCCATTGGCTCCCGAAGAAGCAGCGGATAAGCCAGCAAATAGAGCAACGATACCGGTTGCGGTCATCTGAAAGGGACATGAGGAGTGTTGCTTGGCTTCTGAGAAGTCCTCACCATGCCGAATTTCCGACCGATCTTGTCGGATATCCAACCAAAGACCAGCATACCTACAAGCATACCTGACGGCCACTCAGAACATTGAATAGAACGAGAGGGAAAAGAGACCGAACCCGCAAAGGTGACACTGGAAAGAATGCTACTGTAGTTATGCGCGTCCAACGCCTCAGAGCCATAGATGGTGGTCAAGACTGGCGGTGAAGTGAGTGCCGGAAGACGGAACGGCTAATGGACATGTCTCTCACGCGTATTGACTGCGAACGTGATATTGAGCCAATAAACGACATGGGAGGAGAGGCGGACGTACCCATTCCAATGACATTATTGGAGTAACCTGGTTATGGGTGAGCGCACACGACAGATGGTGGGTGAGGTGAGTACCATCGGAAAACAAGGCCGTCCCACAGCTATTGAAGGGCATGAGCGATGCAGAGATTGGATTGAAAATGACAGCATACGCAAAGATGAGAGAAACTCTCGATAGACCATTGGAAGGCTCGGCCATGGTGACGGATGGGAGGAAGGGACGGTGAGCAGTGCTAATCAATGGTGGAGTCCCTTATATCCCCCTTCAGGCCGGCTGGGGGCTCGGAGGTAATATATATATAGATCATTGGTTGGGAACGGCAACGTTCGTGGGCCGGAGGTACATGTGCCGCAATTCGCTACCGTCAGCGACACGCGAGGGAGCATCTCCATTCTACAATCATCGTCAATGCCAACTGCTAGGTACACACAGCACGCGTGGGAGCTCACCGGACGAGTTCAAGTTCCGCTGGTGGATCTGCAGACAATCAGATTTACAGCAGGTCGCGGAAGCAGCGCACGGTGTTCAATCAAGCTATCCACCACGTCAGGCGTGACATTGCGGCCGACGGTCTTGCGAAAATCGGGCACCACCTCTCACTGAGCTCGTTTGCCTATCAGCTAGCACGTTGTGCGTCTTTATTAGCTAAATTCTCGGGTCGAAATAGGAAACATTCAGCTTCCGCGTTCAGCGGGCCGGAGGGTGGCCAGACGCGGTCATGCTGGCTCTGGGACCCCAGGGCAGCCAACGCAACCCCATCCCAACAGATCTGTCTCTTGACCTTGCCAAAGTTGCCACGTTTGTCGCTTGTGTGCAGCGGAGCACATGGCGCGGTCGGCCACATACAGCCACCCCTGAGGTCCACAGGTGACGCTGACTATGACGTCGGGCAGATATCTCATGACGACGGCGCCAAGAGCTATAATAATCCTCGCACTCGACACTCGGCGACTTGCCCATCGCAGCCATGTCTACCGACGACGACACGTTCTCCTATAACCCTAGCGGAGACCCTGCCGTGGACACAGCAGAGTACAAACCACCCCAGGATTCAGACGGAACGAGCGACATCCCTCTTGACACCCGGGGAGCAGACAACCCCTCGAGTGATGTCGACGCGGACCAAGATGTCGCTGCAACGCGTTCCGAGGCTACGGGTCGAGCCAGCAAGGGTATGTACGCTATACGATGGCACTGCAGCTACGACCTCACGACACTCGGTAAAGGAGAGCCGGAAGAACTTGTTGCCGGGGCACGCGAGGGCGAAAGGGAGAGGACGGGAACTTGGGGCGTAAGAACGGACGCATCCAGACAAGGAGGTGCTCTGGGCGCCATGGACTTTGGCGAGAGCACTTAGGCGGCTTTGGTCAGCCGAGTACTGTACTTGTATAACGAATTCGAATGTACTTGTAGCCTAGTCGGGAATTCACGTTCAGGCGACCGATAATGAGAGCGACGAGACCACCGAAGCGTACCCACTCCCCGGCAGGTTTGGACCCCCGCCATACACTCGTCAAGACCAAACGCGAGTGCAGCCCGTCTCCTGCGCCTGTCGAGAGGAGACTCATCACTTCCGGGACAAGGCGCTATGCTCCCGTTCCTCATGATTGTCTTCGGTCTCATCAAGAATACAAGAAAAACAGACTGGAATGGGTTGCAAGGTGCGTCAGGCAGTTGGAGACATCGGGCCTCATCCCAGCGAGAGAACTGATCAGGTCAGTTTCGAAAGAGCACGTCCACTCTCCTCCCCTCTGATCAATCTCTTAGAGATGACGGTCTGATTATTGACTGGTGTGCCGTGAATGCCTCTCACATCGCTCTTTCTGACCTCCCGTCAGGCGAAGTCACGTCCCTGTCTGGTCCGATACCCTCAAGCCCGACCTGCCAAACCCCGCTGCTACAGTCACGCCTGCCCACAAATCTAATGCACAGTGGTATGGCTCTCCCACTTGCCCAGAGTCCTTTTCGAACTTTCCGACTGCTCAAGACTATCCTGCACCGCCCGATTCCCGGCCATCCTCGAAAGAAATGCTCATAGTGCCACCACGGTTGCTGCAACGTCGAAGCAGCTCTCCTCATCCGATTTCCGACAGTTTACCTCCGCACGAACCCAGCTCCTTGTTCTCGTGCGCAGGGAGATCCCAGATTCCTGAGAGAGCAAAGCCTTCGTATGATCATGTATCTGGCTTGGTGGGCAATGTACCTGTCGCGTCAGGCATCCCGAGTTCGCATGACGAGCTTGTTGCCCTTCTCAAGCCTCTCAACAGGACCCATAGTCCATCGATCGTTCCCTATCCATTTGTCGCGGCAGAGGAGCAAATGTCGGGAATGGCACTGGATTACCTTCATCGGTAGGTAACTAGCCGGGGCCGTCACATTAGCCTGACCCCTCGGCTCACTTTCCGTAGCTATGTCCAAACCTATGAGGTAGATAGGGCAAGTCTTGCTTCTGCCTACAATCAAAATGCTTCCTTTGCGTATCGTGTCCATCAAATCCGAAATACCAGCGGTGTTTCGTCCACATGTGCAGGTTCTCTGCAGTGCTTCGGTAAGTGGCACCTTCGCCGTACTACTTCGAAGTTACTCACTTGTGGTTCACAGCCTCCGGTGCTAAGTGGACCCGCCTCGACATAGTAACCGCACTGTTGACGCTCCCTCGCCTCCACTCGAACGCCCAAAGCCCAGGCACCGCACAGGTCGAGTATGACATGGTCTGTCTTGGAGGGGTGCTCGGGATGTTTGTGGTCTGTCGTGTGGTGCATTTCACCAAGACGGTCGTACATAATTTTGTATTGCAGAGAAAGGAAGTCGATGCAGAAGACGGAGCAATCAAGGGTGTCTGGCCGCTGACGGCCATCGCCCATCAGATTCTTGTCTTCCAGGCATGAATAGATGTATGTTATGTTTGCACAGATAAGCCACGTAACGTGCGAACGGACGAGCGAATTTGGCGTCGTTGCCTCCCAAGCAGCTTCCCCTGCGCGGATCCTGGTGCAGCATAGCATTGCATCGCCAGCGGGTTGCACACTGTCCGGGTGGGGAACATGCAGCCGTCCGTGTCACCCGTGTTGGACGGGAGGTAAGTCGTGTCGAGAGGCGTCGTGTTTGTCGACGCTGTGATGGAACGTGTTGACAGCACACGTCGACCTAATTCAAAGTCCGCTG
This sequence comes from Boletellus deceptivus, assembly GCA_038090195.1. Lineage (NCBI taxonomy): Eukaryota > Fungi > Basidiomycota > Agaricomycetes > Boletales > Boletaceae > Boletellus > Boletellus deceptivus. The sequence goes on along the minus strand of JBBPMG010000507.1, from coordinate 1,491 downwards.
TTCGTCCACACTTCTTATTTTCGCTACCAAGTAGGCGCTCTCCTTGCTCAGCACCAGTCCACCTCGCATCCTCTCCTTCCCCGGACTGGTGTCACTAAAACCCATCTCCCTTTCTCACAAATGACGACCCCTCACGTTATTGCTTCGTCCTCCGGTCATCAATCCCAGTCCACAACTTCCAGCGGCATCGTTGGCAATCATTTCCGTGTTGGCAAGAAAATCGGAGAGGGCTCCTTTGGTGTCGTATTTGAAGGTGGGTCTACTCTAGCTCATTTCTTATTCTTACTCTCCAGAAGCGTTGGAGCCTTGGTTAGTCGAGCGGGGGCGCTAGCACTGTCAGGCGCTTGAGCGGTTCAACGCAGTGATGACCGTTTTCTGTCTGTCTATGTTCTAAGCTACACTACGTGACCCTTAATGTTGCATCGTCCATCTTGTGTCGAGGCCGTGTTCTGCCCTTCATAGTCGTCCATCTTCAACTCAATCCTCGTCTCTATAGGTACCAAGCTTCTCGCAAACCAGCCCGTCGCCATTAAATTTGTAGGCTGCCGTTTTCTCCTCGAGAGACAACCTTTTAACCGCCTTGTTTCTCAAAGGAGCCACGCAAGTCCGATGCCCCCCAGTTGCGAGATGAATTTCGATCCTATAGGACACTCAACGGTACACGTGCGCACGTCATATCCGTTCTCTGTCCACGGGTTGAATTATGGTTTCTAGTGGGTGTTCCTCAGGTTCACTATTTCGGGCAGGAAGGACTCCATAACGTCCTCGTGATCGATTTGCTTGGTCCTAACCTTGAGGATCTATTCGACATGTGTGGGCGCAAGTTTACTATCAAGACAGTATGTATGGCGGCGAAGCAAATGGTGCGTAGTCTCCGCATCGTATAGTATCGTCATACGTGTGCGCATGTATTGAGGAGATGTGCGGCCACGGGGTTCCTATCCTTCTCCCCCACATCTCGCCACGCGTGTCATGATCGACTAATTCTATTTTAGATCACCCGTATTCAGTCAGTCCATGACAAGTCGCTCATTTATCGAGACATCAAGCCCGATAACTTCCTTGTCGGTGTTCCTGGCACGAAAACCGCCAACGTTATTCATATAATTGGTATGCACACTCTCTCGCAGTGATGGGGATCCTTGAAGATGCCTGAGGTTCACTGGGAGGTGTTAGTCTAACTTGGGAGCCATCTAGATTTCGGCATGGCAAAACACTACCGAGACCCGAAGACCAAAGTTCACATTCCCTATCGTGAACGCAAGAGCCTATCTGGCACAGCTCGGTACATGTCGATCAACACTCATCTTGGTCGCGAGCAATCTCGGAGAGATGATTTAGAATCATTGGGTCATGTGTTCATGTATTTTTTGCGCGGTGGCCTCCCTTGGCAAGGGCTCAGGGCTGCGACCAACAAGCAAAAGTATGAGAAAATCGGAGAGAAGAAGCAGACTACCCCAATTTCCGCGCTGTGCGAGGGCTTCCCAGGTG